>JAODLI010031316.1:0-42002 GCA_027575585.1 Percopsis omiscomaycus | reverse complement strand
ACACACACACACACACACACACACACACACACACACACACACACACACACACACACACACACACACACACAAACAGGCACACATGAAATCTGCTTTGTCAGAAGGTAACACACGATATTGCAAGACAATATCACTCTTAGTAACCATGCACACTACAGGATTAGCTGTGTGCGTGTGTGTGTGAGACAATTGTTTATAGAATTACCTCAATAATAAAAAAAAGCGTTGCTCAGTTTTTGGTTGACAGATATTTGTGCATGAAAATATTTTGCACATTGCAGGATCAACACAACAGTTCTCAATCTACAGCAAGTTAAAAGTCACCTGTTGTGGCTGTTTTTGAATGTATCTATTTTGCCAGCTTGGCTTATCTTTTTCATCTGTTTTTCCCAATGCATTAACCATTGTGGGTTAATTGTTTGTCAAAATTCATTACTAATTTGGCCAACATTGTTTCTGATTTTGAGGAGGGGTGGACAGGTTTTAATAGCCGTCTTCAGATTTCATCTCGGAGGAAACGCACACATGGATACACACAATACCATCTCCCCAAGATTTAAGGAAGCCTTGTGAAACATGTTGGGTCTCTGTCCCAGGACGAGCCAATCACTGGTCGGCCCTGATCGGTGCGTCCCACTCCAGGAGCTACGTGTTGTGGGAGTACGGCGGCTACGCCAGCGAGGGGGTCCGCCAGGTTGCTGAGCTGGGTTCTCCTATCAAGATGGAAGAAGAGATTCGACAGAAGGTACAAATAACATTAGCTTATGATGTTAGCTCACAGCTGTGTTTGACTGATGCAGCACGACTACTGTATGTTACCATTAAAACGGTGCTAAGAATTGACTCAAACAAGGAGTAGAGTGTGTGCATCGTGGCTTGGAAAAAGCCTGAATGCATAATTTCCACCTCAAGTTAAGACCATAAAATCATACCCCACTCTCTCTTCCCTTTTTAAATGATCTTCTCAAACATGTTAAATATCCACTAAGCAGTTTCCCATGAAAACAGCAGTTCCTGGACTGTATGCTGACACCTACTGGTATAGACGCATCTGAGCCAATCTAACCTTTTAAATAAACTGGGCCACTTCTGTAGCATTGGGACCCCTGATATTTAAAACGTAGACACTCAATCAGTGTCTACGAAACCAAACAAATATATTCATTTTTATGTACATTATATTTTTAAAAAACACCATTCGTTAGTAGACATTTTTCACAATTGTTCTGTAAGGAAAGCAAGCTCTTCATGATGTGTCCATAAAGAAAACGAAAAAAAAAAACCTAGCAGATGGGTTGCTCTCATTAGTGCATATATACACTGTAGGTATGCCAATTTCCATAACCTGTTCACACTGTTAGTATTGTTGGAGGCCATTACTACATGGTGTGAAGTTAATGAGGGTTCTGATGAAATGTGAAATTTTAAATGGAAATAAATGCAAAACGCACCCACACCCACAGGCATGCATTAATTTTCTCACAATGGCTGTCTAGTGAACACATTATCAAGGTGAAATTCCCATTTCCTTAACCAGTAAGGGGGGGCATTTACACGTCACGTGAGTGCGTGTGTGTGTGTGTGTGTGTATGTGCACACGTACATTAAGGAGTAAGTTACTGTAAGCACAGATAAGGAAGTGTGTGCCTTTTAAGATGTGTTATCGTGTGTGTGTGGGTGTGCGTGTGCGTATGTACCTTATACATGCCCAACAGGCTTTCATGTTTGAGTCTATGCCTGCGTACAGTATCTGTTGTTTGCGGGTTGGCCGGGGGCCTGTTTGTAAGTTGTGTTCATCTTATGCGTGATCTCTATCTACGGGTGCTAAAAGGTTTCTTTCTACGGGAGAACGATGGGTTTTCAGTGGGCTGTTTGGGTTTAGCTTTACACACGGAAAGACAGCCCTAGCTCCTCTCCTGGCTGGCCTCGTCGGGCCTCGGCACTAAGCACGGCCCCGGTACAATGAGGGCTTCAGGCTATTGTATTGCGCACTGAGATGACTTGATTGTGTAGTCTAGACTGGAATGCTATATTGTGTTGGCATAGATCGATGGTGGACTTTACAATGGAAGGTTGGTTATTGAGAATTAGACATTTCTAACAGAAATCTTCCCAGTTGGTACACAATGCCTTAAAACTTTTCCTTTCAAATAAAACTGATGCTCAATGTTTTTTGTGGTTCTGTCGCCGTAGCAATGAAAATACAAGCAAATAATTTGAAAAGCAACCTATTATTTTCAGGTATAGATCAAAATCAACCAAATGCATAAACATCAGCCTGAACACAATAGATATTTTTTTGTTATTATTATCAGTTTTGTTTGGGGAGTGTGTGTATGTGTGAATCCTGCTCAAGTACAACATAACACAGTTTTTTGGCTGACAATAGATTCCATTAATCATCTCTGCGAAGTTTTCTAAACAAACACTCACATTCTCGTTCTCTCTCTCTCTCTCACACACACAGACTCACACTCTCACACTCTGACACACTCACACTCTCACACACACGCAAAGACACGCACGCTCACACTCTCTCACACACACACAGACACGCATACTCCCCGTCAGCTGAGCTGAAGCCTCTCGGTTCAGACAGGGTGAACAGTGAGGAGGCTGTTGTGTCATGGGTCAGTAATCCCCATCTTAGCGGAGAATCCCAGCCATCCAGACGAGCAATCAGCTGCGCTGATGCGAGTACGATGCCTTAAGACCAACCACGCCTGCCCTGTGTTCTCCCGACTAACACCGCCCTAAGCCCTGACATAGGGCGGGCGGGCGGGCGGGAAGACAGACGGAGAGAGACAGACCAGGAAACAAAGCACTCACCCTGATGATGACGGCGAGCCAAGTCTTCTTCCTTCCTGAGTGTTTCTCCAGGCTGTCAACATGGCAGCACACTGCGAGAAGACCTGGTAAGACACAACACCGCGTGCCGGTTGCTGACCCCTAAGTAACCCAGGTTTCAGTTCTATGAATAGGAAATGCCTGCTAATGCATGGGTTCACTGGACTCACTGGACAAGGCCCAGCATGCACAAGGCGGCAGGAAAGAGCAGCGATGAAACTTTACGTAAGAAAAGTCCCTGCACGTGCGGGCCAACTTCACCTTCAAGTCTTCAAGAAATGTGAAAAGATAAGGTATATTTTCCAGATAGCATTTAAAACCTGATGCAATTGTGCCTGCACCTAGCAATGCATGTTTACATTTGCAAACAATAAAACAAATGAAGGCTCTGCAACTTCCTGATCCTGTGATCATGGCTTCTTTCTCACTGTCTGGACCTCTCTACAGGCACTTACAGCACTCAACACAGGTTTCAACTTGCCCAAACCTTCCACAGCTCTCGACAGTTTTAAGATGCCCATGTACGTTGCAGATATAAATGTAAACATGCAAGAGTGATTTGGCAGAGCTTTATTAATTCATATAAATGTAAATGTCTAAACTCAAATTAGTTGCATGATTTAAAGTGAAAGAAAAATGTACGCCTAATATCGCTGCATTTATTGTTTGAGGGTATACACAGAGTGGGGATATCTCACTGTTGAGAGTTCAGATTTTAAATGGGATTAAAATTGTCATCCAATTGTTTACAGATTTTAAACGTAGGTTTGGGTAAATTTAGAAAGAATTTGGTGTGGTGTATATTTGCCACAGTTAGTCCGATTGTATCCTATGACAGAGATCATCAGAGCTGAAATAATAAACTAAATGATTTCATTAGATTTTGTCCAGAAACTATTGATGTGCTTGGAAAAGATTGGAAATGTGCTGGAGATATGTCCGAATGCCACAGCGCACACAAAATGGCACATCTAATTATTGATTGCTTAAAATTGCCACATAAGGCTTTGAGTACACAATGCTCCCTCTATATGTATATGGTATATACTAAGAGCTGCCGGCCAAGGAATACATTCTCAGCCTTTTAAATGCCACGTTGCACTGACACAGGACTAAAGAAATTCCATGGCATGCCTAATTATTACTTGCATCAAAATGTCACCTACTCTAAAGATTAGTAGATCACACAAGATACAACAGCAAAATGTCAAGAGTTGCTGGCCAAGAAGCCAAGTGCGAAGTCATTGAAATGCAATATGGTGTTTTACTTTTTGGCGTATGTTCAAAGGGGAATTCCACTCGAAAAACCCCTCTCCACTCGAAAAACACATGTATGCTTTGTATGTACAGTATTGTATTTGGATATTGGTAGCAGACATCTAGCAAAATGTCGTCACGGCGACACCATTGCGAGATATTCTTCCTGAAGACTTACATTCTTCAGGAAGAATATAAATCTTCCTGTAAAAGCGTCTTAGGATTGAAGACTAAGGACTCAGATGATCAAAACGTCAAACTATGTACTGTAGCATTGCAGAATTGCAAGAAGAAATGCAAGTAAAGTTGTCGTTGCACATTGTGTTCTATTGCAAGTGTTCTAGATGTTATTTCAAAGATTGGACCGTGTTCACATTCAAACCCAAGATATACAGTACATGCACATGTGCTTAGGTTTTGTTTGAACATTGGGGGAGGGGTAGAGGGACACATTAAGAGTCTGGAGAAATTGTGAGCGTCAAACACTTCATTTCCTGCATTCTGGTGAATTTGTATGCACCAATTTGTGCCAAAAATCTATTTATTCTGTATTGCTTTCAAATATTTATTTTTCTTTTCTCATTTAATATTATTGCTGCTGAGTCAACATACATAAAGGGCATGATTTACTTTTGTGTCTTTTGTTTGCAGGAACTAACCTCTTTAAATGTGGATGTGGCACCTATTGACCTCAATGATAAATTAATAAATTTTAATCAAACCACTTGACTTTAACAGCTCATGTGTTTCAGCAAGATTTCTGCTCATGTTCAAAACTGTCTGCACGGTGTTTTGGGATAATTTTTAGGAATCATGTAGGCCTACATCTTAACTATGTTATTGCAGCTGACTTAAAACACATTTTGATTAAAACATTGATCAAATCTATTAGAGAATGAGACCTTGTTAAAGCCTCTAAATAATTCTGGAAAACAAAAACTTTAGGCTCCAGAGTTTAAATCTTGTGTTTAAATCTAAACACAAGAAATAGATCACATAACATACACAAAAGTGGCGTGTGTGATTTTGGATAGGTATGTGCTTAGTGCACCTTCGGCTAAACCCGGGAAATACCACACAACGCCTGCATCTGCGCTAAGATGTGGTCTGACCAGGCAGATACGCTAGCACAAGACGTGCAGTGTGTTGAAAACCTACTCAGAATTTCAGCACTGCATAGCAGGAGCACATTGACTGACTACAAAACTGGGAGGCCTAAGCCAGCCTTAAGAACAGACGGAAACATTGCCTCCTCCCTCAAACGGTGCTCTGAGGGCTTTTACCTATTAAAGCCTGTCGGAGGAATTACTTCAGGCGGTAACTCTGTGTGTAATATATAGTCCCCGCTTAAGAGAAGAGGGAAAAGTCTTCATTTTTAATTTGCCAGATGACAGTGTTAGAAATGTGAAATGTTTTGGGATCTTTGCCAGGCCTGGGAAGGACTGAAATACACTTTCACTTGTTTTAGTGAAAGCTTTATAATGAACTCTGCTACCCAAATACTTAGCGCGATATAACCCTTCTCTCTCTCTCTCATTCCAGTCTTCTACTGCAGACACTGGCTGTTTGACATTCTCTCCATTAGTCGGGCTGACACTTTTTTCTCTTGCCCTGACAGAAGCAAATCCGTTTTGTCTTTTTGTTTATTTCTGTTTTTTTCCCATTTCTCTCTCTTTCTCCTTTCATGACACTTCTCATTTTTCTCATCTCTTTTGAAGATTTTGACTGATTTGTCACTCTCTCTCTTTCTATCTCTTTCTCTTGCTCTCTATCTCTCTGACTGTCTCTCCCCCCTTTCCTCCTCCCATCTCATTTATCCTGTATCAGTTCAGAAGAGCTTGTTTGAGGTTTGTTGAGACGCAGTGGTTGGGAGGACGAGGAGAGGGCAGCAGAACAATCTTCTGCTGTTATGAAGCAGCTCAAAACATTTAGGAGTGAATTACCACAGACCTCTGTCTCAATTCCAACCTGTGTCATACCTTCCTCTCAAGTGAAACACGTTGCATCCAACATCTCCCACAGCAATTATCTGCTATTTTTACAGTTGTTAAAGAATTATGCGTGTTATTTAAATATTTACCGATCAGTCACACATAATGTGGTGGTGTGAAGTGGTGTTATTAATTTCTCTCTCGCTCACACACAGATACACACACATTTTTCTCCACCTGCCTGTCTGCCAGCTATCAGGATGATGTTGGCAGATTAGAGGAGAGCAATGAGAAGAGTGTTTACATTATGGAGATAATAATACAGTCTCTGCCTGTCCTTCTTCTAATCTCTCATCAAGAAAACTGTCATCTGTGAAAGTGTTGGAAATTGGTTCTTGGGAAAATACGATGTTAATGTTACATTTGAAGCCTGCGAATAAGGGGTTCTCTAAATGGGTGCACAGGACCTTGTTGTAAATATGTAGACTCTTCATTTTGCTGTTTAATTGAACACAAAATGTCACCTGTGCGGAGATATTGCGGGTCAGATGATTAACACCACCTCTGTGTGTAAATCAGACTTTTTATGACACACTTATCAATCTCTGTAAACACAGACTTTTAAACCTTTACTGTGTACATTTTAATGAAAAGATGGCATATTTGTTCCAAGCAAAATATGTTTTAAGAGAGCTGAAAACCCACCCACACTGAAAAGTGTTATGGTCACTTAAGGCTGGAAAAAGTATTTTTATGTCTGGGATCTTTAGAAATCCAAAGGCTACCCACATACCATATGAAGATTCAGCTACTGGGCAGATACAGTTTGTAGGACCTTTATGTCCTTGAGGAGGTTAGTCAGTATTTTTGGTGGATGTTAAAGAAGGCCATTGCCTAGCCCCCTCTCACAAAACATTTAATTTTTTTATTTTGTTGAAAGTGAAGAAATGGTAATGTTGATTTCGGCCGTTACACCAACAAACGCTTCAGGTTTAATAAGGGTGTGCAGAACTCAACTGTACATGTGGAGTACGCTTGTCACTTTTAGCAGGAGGTGGGCGGGAAATGAGACACTGCTCTGTCCAGCACTTACTTGGGGGGTGTGTGTGTGTGTGTGCGTGCATGCCACTGTCCTCGGCTGAACTACCTCAGTCTCAGGACAGCACTACAACACGCACACACACACACTGACAGAGCCGCTCCTGGGGGATTTTATGAAAGCTTTTGACAGCTGACAGACGAGCAGCCTCTCGCAGAGAACTTTAATTGGCTGAGGGGTTCAACTGGGCTGAATGGAGGAGGATAACTGGCCACATGGAGCTCCGGCTAAAGATAGCCAAGGCCTTGCTTATTTCTAAACATTATTTTATGCCCATTTCTGCTTCATTAGAAATCCCTGGTGCCACAGAAAACAAGGTTGAAACAGGTGTCTCAGCCCACTGATTACAACAAGACCACTGTAGCTCCACTGATGGCATTTACCTTAACATAATGAGGCGTTGTTAAGCATTACAATATAGAGTCCAGAGCCAAAGCAATTTACACCATAGCATAAGCAAATTGTCACATTTCTGTTCCAATACACTGTATATTGGACGGTATCAAAGTTTGATCCTTGGCTCAAAGTTTTTTGAGCCATGGCTTTAATGGTTTAAATAAATGGGTTTTTAAGTTTCCTTCTCGTTGTTTGACTCATGAACATCAAACGTTTCCATGCAGTTACACTATCGTCAGTTGCTGCTCAGATGAAAAAGATAAAAGGGCCAAAATGTCAACATCTCTTCAAATGCGAGGGAGATCTGAAAACCACGGTAGCACAGTGTACAATTAATAGAGACGTTTGAAAATACAGTTTAAAGACACTTCCTAATAAATTACAAAATCAGGCATGCTGACAACTCACACAAACTGGCTACTAACAGACCTTTTCATTAAAAGGAATGACAGGACAATGATTACATTTCACCAGGTATATACAATATAAGTATGCGTATTGTGTTGTGTCATCTAATATTCTAACATGCTAACAGGGCTTTTACATCAAAATTAGGAGTTTTTGTTAAACCAATGACTTCCTTACCCAAGTCCTCACGCAGAAACATTTCCACAGATGTAACGACCGGGGCGCGTGCACGTTTCTGCGCACGCTCTTCGCCTCCCTCCACTGCTGTGGCGCGCAGCAGAGCCCACACCTGTGGGCAATTGACTGTTAAGTTTAAACTGGCTATTTAAGTTGGACCGGCGGCGTATCTCGCCGGCCATTGTTCGTGTAGACGTGGCCCTGTAATAAACGACGAGCACAGCTCGTTTGCAGTCAGTCCTCACCCCTCTCGTGTCTCACTCACTTACAACGGACCAGAACCGGCTTAGTAAATTCATTAGCTGTGGATTTAAATTATTACTTAAAAACATACTTACATTTATACTTATACTTAATGTACTATGTGTTACATCAGTTTGCAGCATTATTTGTTGTTGTGTTAAGATCAATTGTAGCATAAGGCATGTTTACGTTTTGATGAAAACTTAAAATATACCTTAAATTGAACTGCATCTTTCTCGATCAACATCCAACATGGTGGTAATGTTCATGAGAAAGTGGAGGACGAATACAAATGTGTGTTACGGTCGCACACCTACCACAAACAAGGTATCTATTCATTGAAAACGTCAGCGGAATATAGAGGTACAGTAAGGAGTCGAGGGCTTATCAAAAGTTCAGTGTCACTTTTAGTTGAAGATATCGTAAAAGACGACAAACATTCTTTTTAGTGAATTGGTCCTTACTGTGTTTGTTGATGGAGGTCATTAGGCTTGTTAGTTTTACCTGTATCAGATCTTTTTGCTTTGCAGAGAATGACAGCTAGCTGTCTCAGCTCATCCATCTTTGCCCTTTGCCCCTCTTTCTGTATTGTCTGATGTTAAAGGGCTTAGATGGTTCACTTTGTAGAGGGTTTGCGCTTTAAGTCAAAGCTGAAAGCCACAGAGGGATCCTGGACTTTGACTATTGATATCATTTTTAATGATGTGAGATGACAGGGGGTTAAAATGCCCCTTACATTTTGAATTTTAAACTGATCTAATCTGTCTTTTTTAATGTTATCCATTTATTTTCTTTTAGACAATTATTTCTATTTAGGGTTACAGGGTCTGTACAAATGAGTGATGGAAAAATTGATACCTTACCAATCGATAAATATCTAAAGTATACAGTACAGGTTCTTAGGAGCAGGCAGAGGTTAGACATCTTGTTCAAGGATACTTACTGTACAGTCTGTCAGGGATCAAACCCAGGACCTCGCACCGAATGTTAGTAGTATTATACAGACTCTGCCAGTTGAAGATGATAAATCCTTCCCAATCATACACTTTTAATAAGCTCTCTTAAAATGGTCTGACAGATAGACACTTACCACAGCATCTTGTAGTTAAAGCAACACTGTTGCTTTAACTACAAGATAAACATCCACTGTCAGCAAACCAGTGGGGAGCTGACAAATTAAAACTGTACTGAGACAGTTTGTTAGGCTAGTCAGCACCGCTGAAAGTATGCTGGCCTTGGCACACCTTCCCTTGTTTTATTCTGTCTGGTCATTTCACTTTTCTGACAGGATTGTTTGTTTTATGGAGTGTTCAGTAATTCCCGGATGGGCGAGAGTTTGACGTTTGCAGTTAACGCCAAATGGAAAATAACTTGTAGTTGTGATAGAGTGTGTGAGAAGAGCACTGGAATAATAATAAAAAAAGTTCACAATTATGAAATAATAACACTGCAGCCATTCTACTAGGTAGTAGTAATTCTCCACTGCCCAGAGACAGTTGTGCGCTTCTATCCAAGGCAAGCCCTCTCATTAGCTTTTATAGATCCTCCATAGCAAATATACATTTTATAGAGTGGAGAAGGAAAATGATTCTTCACCACTACCCTTGTTAAATTCTTACAAATCACCTGGATTTGAGCTCCACAAGGAATATATATCTTTTCTAGCCGCCACCTCTCGCAGGATGAACAATGCGCACTGTCTGCAGTTAATGGGGTATTTGTATTCATTAAAAGCCCTGCGTGATGAACGCCAAGATGCGAGACCACATCTGTGTGTTTTGGTGTCGTCTGGCCTACAGGATTAACGGTGGTCCACAGTCCACTTAACTGGCATACTAATCTGTTCCAGGCAGGTTTATTGATACAATTCCTTTGGTAAATCATGTTAATGTTGTTATATTAGTAGTTTTTCTTCTTTTCATTACTTAATATTAAAGGAATTCATGCATACATACACGTGAGAGAGATGGCAACATAGGCATTTTATAATTAATTGCAGACATACACAATGAAAAACAGAGAGAGGACTTAGCTTGTTAACAACACACTGCTAGCAATATTTGGCGGGATTTGTAATTAGGGTTGTTCCTTTTATCTTTGAAGCATAGCGCAACTAAACCTGTCTTAATTATAAGATTCTGTCGACAGTGGAGCAATGTATGTAACTTCTTCGTAACTTCTTCCTTTCCTTCTCTACTCTACCCTCAATTTCCCTATCCTTCTTCTTCCTCTTTTCTCCATACTTCCTTTCTTTACCATTCTTGTTCCATCTATCACCCTCCTCTTCTAATTGTCTCTTTTGTCACTCTGACTTTGTTCAGCTGGCGGAAAATAGATGTGGATTCTTCCTCAAAGCCCCTGTGGGCTTGTCAGTACTGACACGTGAGCCATATTTACTGCGTGACAGTGACTTGACGTGCATTTCACATCCCTCCTAATTAAACCTGTTGTAGTGGCTTTAAAACTCTGCCTGTCAGAGTAATCTACCATATTCACTGTACCAGTCTGGTGCTATGACAAGACAATTGCTGTGTCCAGTGGGTAGGACCAAGAGACTTTATAGTGAAAGTTAGCTCACACCTTGACTCCCTATCTTTGAAAACCCAAAACCAAGCCAAAAATCTTGGTGTTATCATGGATTCAGATCAAAATTGCAATAGCCACAACAAGTCAGTAACAAAATCATCCTACTATCACCTTAAAAACATAGCAGGATTTAGAGGACTCATGTCCGAACAAGACTTGTTTATGCCTTTATTACCAGTAGGTTAGACTATTGTAATGGTCTCTTTTCAGGTCTCCCTAAAAAAGCACTTTGGCAACTACATCTTGTTTAGAATGCTGCTGCTAGAGAACTAACAACAACAACAAAAATGTGCAAATTACACCAGTTCTCAAATCCCTGCATTGGCTCCCGGTGTGAGAATTGATTTCAAAATACTGCTGCTCACCTATAACTCACTAAATGGTTTAGGGCCAAAATACAGCACTGAAATGCTTTTACAACATGAATCCTCTAGGTACCTCAGGTCATCTGGGACTGGTTTGTTAACTGTCCCCAGAGTCAAAACAAAACATGGAGAAGTAGCATTTAGCCAATATGCAATAAATAGCAGGAATCTGTCTCAAATAAAATTTGAGACTTGCGCCAACACTGACTACAAACAGTCTTGCCCAAACCCTTGTCCCTCTCTCGTCTCGTATTAATCCCCATGCAAAAACTCTGGGGGTGATCTTTGACTCTACCTTCTGCTTGGACAGGCAGATAAACACAGTGGTAAAGGGCAGTTTAATTCATTCCTATCTCAAATCGGTTAGACTACTGCAATGCTCTTTATTTCGGTGTTGGCCAGTCCTCCCTATCCCCCCTGCAACTGGTCCAAAATGCAGCGATCAGACTGCTAACAGGAACCCAGAAGAGGCCACTGGCTCTTCCAGCAGGTTCAAGATTGATTCTTCTTCTCTTTGTTTTTAAAGCCCTAAATGATCTGGAGCCTCATTACATCTCAGAGCTCCAGACATTCCACCTCCAGATCTCTTAAGATCCACTACCCAACCTCTTCTGAAAGGTGGTCGCCCGATACTTTGGAACGCTCTCCCACTGCATGTACTCTGTAGAACTGCTCCCACTATTCTTTTAAATCTCGTTTAAAGACCCACTTTGTCTCCATGGCTTAGGAGGTGTGTAATATATACGTAATATGTCCTTTTACTATCGTCTTATTATCGTCTATCGTCTCCTCGCCCCTCCCACTGAGTCCGCCAGTATGCGGCTTACTAGGCTTTCAGCGCTCCCCTGCTGCGCACCTGGACTATATGATTACATTACCGCTCATGTGTTACTGTGGGGAGGTTATAACTGCCAGGGTTTGGGCACGTTAGAGTTTGTTAGGGCATTGTTAGACATGCAGAGCATGTAAACTCTTTCTTTAAAATGACAGATATTCTGTGTGACTATGTTCATATTTAACGCCTCGCCTCGCCTTGTGCTCCTCCAGACGAAGCGGTCCTGCGTTTCTGTGTTTCCGTGCCTCATTACATTATTGTTGTTTTGCATTTTTTCTTCTGCTTTTACCCTGTACTTTGGTCAGCCCCTGGTTGTTTTTAACATACGCTGACTTGACTTGACATTTAAATCCAGACTAAAAACGTTTATGCTCACCGTTGCTTTCTGCTAAACTGCTAAACTTGCATTTTGAATTTTGCTGTAAAAACATTTTGATTTTATTTCATTTTTTTATTGAAATGATTATTCTCTTACTCTTGTATTCTTTAATTTAAATGCATTTTTATGCATTCTTTTTAAACCCTGTTTTATTGTATAACATGTTTTTATGGGAAGCACATTGAGTCTGCCTCATGTATGAAATGTGCTATATAAAGTGCCTTGCCTTGGCTATGAGCACAGTAAACCCCCAAAACACACTTTTTAATTATTTATTGGTATTTCAAGTAATAAAAACATTATCATTACATTGTCATCCTAATTTGGAGCCATTTTGACTCTTGAAAGGTCATACAACAAACCAAGGAAGTTTATATTTATGTTTATAGCCTGAAGACAACCTGTTCCAAAAATCAATTTACTGTTTTTTTTAAAATAAATATTTGGTAATTTTGTAGAAGCATGTAGAGCTGGTAGGCATCTTGCCTAAGGTTATTTTATTATTTTATTTTTATTTTTTTCCATTTATTTTTTCCATTTAATAATAGCGGGTGAATCATAGCTGTTTAATCTGCAGACAGTAGACTCATGTTGTCTCTAGTACTAATAGCAGCAGCATTAATACGTGTGTGTGTGTGTGTCAGTGTTATAAAAGCCCTCGCCTGAAAACTCCCTCTCACCCCATCCCCTTGAGACTTTCTCTTGGCGCTTCTCTTTCGTTCCTGGGCTCCTCTCCTTCAAACATGCCTTCCAATGGTCCTTGTTACTTCCTTTATTCCCTGGGTCACACCCAGCAGTCTCTGTGAGCAGTAACGGGGTATACGGCCAGAGAAAACATCACTAGACCTTCAGCTCAAGGTCAAAGCAATTTATTTGAGTTTTCACTCACAGTGTGAACCCCCCCCCACCCCCCACCCCCATAACGCACACGCACGCACGGACACACACACACACATGCCCTTTTCTCCCATTTTAAGCTTCCCTCTCCATTCCACTTCTTCCATTGCTCAGACCTGCTTTCTGCTCCACTTCCTTCCCGCTTCTCTGCTTGTTCAGCAGTGACATGCCACCCTTTTCTTGTGCTTTTATTTTATTTTTAATATTTTTCAAACTTTGACCTGTGACCCTGTGTGTGCCCATGAGGCGGATTGCAAGCGCTTCTAAGCTATCACTTTTGCAACTACTTGTTTTGATAGCACAATGAGAAAATGAGAAAAAATAAATAAATCCATTTTAATATTACAAATAATTAATAATATAATGTAACCAAAAAAAAATAAAAAATGTGGGATCTGTTTTTTTAGAGTGTCTCAACCACAGTCTGTAGATACTGTTCTCATCTAGTTTGGTTAAAACTCCTAACAAACCTTCAGCACGGTTGGGAAGCTTACAAATCAGATGTAACAATTGATTTGTTTGGATTTCAATGAAATTAATATAATTGCATGTCTTGTCGCTTGTCTTACCCTAAATAGATTATTCCACATTATTCCTGTGCAAGGCTGTGCATTGGCTTTTCCTAATCAAACAGTTTTAGGAGTTTAAGACAAGGTACCATAACTACTGCTCCTACAGTATACAAATTATACTCCATTATGTATTACTACATGTTGTGGGTGTTTTGTTTTGTGCATGCGTGTCCCTTTGATAGTTTCCTACACACTGACGGTATTGACTGGAGAAACAGCAACCAGTGATCCGTGTGAACTAATATAACAACTTTACCTCAGGTGAACATGTCTCAGCACACCTGAAAGGTGTGATGGATTATCTTGCCTGCAAGTTATAACAGACAAACACACATACAAACACTTTGACACACACACCACAAAAGCAAAAAACACACAAACACAATTGTTTCCACGTTGAGGACAGTAATACTTGATATTTGATTTGATATTAGAATTATTGATTCAGATTATCTAAGATTAATTTGTAATTTGTACATTTATTCAGTTCAAGACGGGGACAGCGCACAATAATACATTAATCTTGCACAACAAGAGAATATGCATTGTGCCAGGTTCTAGCAGATTGCTATTTTCCACCTGTAGTCCCTGGGCAGTGTTAATAACACAATAAATATGTGTTAATGACGACATTAGCTGGAGAACTTATCAGGTATGATTAAATGTCATATTATTTAATTTAAACCTATGATTTTAGTTACTTGGCCATCATGGGCGAAGAGGGATCTTTAGGAATCTCCTCCTGATAATATTAAATCCCTCTTTATGATTAGCTGTAGCGGTGCGCAGGTTGTTATTCTGGCCACTTACAGCAACAAGCCTGAGGGACTAGTAAATTACAGTGGAATTGGACAGATGATGCACGGTAGCTGCAGGCTTCATAACTGTGTCGCAGGTGGCTGATGGATCACTTTGTGCATGTGTGTGTGTGTGTGTGTGTGTAAATAAGTGGGATATGAGTGCTTGTCTGTGTGTGTGTATGTGTGTGTGTGCATGAGGGCTGAGTGCCTCTGTTTTTCTTTGGTTCTTCCTCGATCTTTTAAATTTTTTCTGTCTGTCTCAGTTAGTGTATGTGTTCTCTATGCGTGTCTCTCTCTCTCCTGTTCACTCCTTGCCTCCCCGCCCCTCTCCAGCCTTTCCTCTTTCAGACAGACACACTTGACCTCTAGTTAACGTCTGATGTTATTTCCACACTTTTCTCTGCATGTTGACCCCATGGGCTCGCACTGCATATACCTGCTGTGCTGTGGCTCGCTAAACCACACGAATACGTGACTTCTCCCTGCTGTGTGTCTCCCACCTCCTTCCCTTCCCTTGCTCACACTGAGGCAGAGATGTGAGTCGAGACATACTGAAGCTAAAACGTGTGTGTGTGTTCTCTCCTCGGACTACCTTGTACTGCAACCTCCCCCGTGCTAAACGGTAGAAACACCAGGTTGAGACAGTTTGTTAGCTTACACAACTTGTTTTTAGGTCCTTCCCAGTCAGCCCTCTCTCTCTGTCTGTTCACCTTCTGTTTCGATCTCGTCTTTGTGCCTTTCCTTCGTTTCTGCTCTAGCTTGGACCCCCACAGAGTCACACGGCAAAACGTGGGTGTCCTGACCCACTATCTGTGAACCACTGGTCACGCTCATGCTCTTTTGACAGAACAAAAGAACCGGAGTGACATTTTTGTACATGCAACATCATGGAGATATCCTTTCATAAAAACCAGAGTAATCACATACAGCAGAAATGGTGAACAGTGAAAGAACATTGGACTATTAGAAATAAATGTCTCTGGTTCATGGCCGCTTTTATGAAACCACATGTTCCACCCAGTCTTTGCTAAAAGGCTTTATTCCAGTCAGTGACTGTCAGTGAAAGCAGATGTTCTCACATAGCTCAAAGAGACGTGCATAGTACTACTGACAGTCTATACATATAGTGTTTCTGTATGATGGAGACTTGGGAGCTGGGAACGCACACACACAAATATATACAGTACATTCTCTCTATCCCTTTCACGCACACATGCACCCCAAAGACAAAAGGCTTTGAGGGTGACTGTGGAACCTTCAGTCATCCAGATCAGACTTGGGGGCATATACCCAAAGCTGCACTCCGTGTGTGTGTGTGTGTGTGTGTGTATGTCCCTGCTAAATGCAATGACAAAATGAGAGAGCAAGAGAGACCACAGAGGCATTTATTTAGAAATTGATTTTCGATTTCTTCATTTAGTATTCTATACTTTAACATACACTATTGACCAGTGTTGGGTGTTTTATAGAGCTGAAAGGCAAATGTGCTATGCCACAGACCCATTTTGTGCTGATTAGAGATCCTGAGTGTACCCTGGGGGTCTGCATGGTGATTTCAGAATGTTTATAAAACACCCATACATTGACTTGATTGTCTCTTGTCTGTCTCTACAGGGCGATGAAGTGCTCACTGTGATTAAGACCAAGGCTCAATGGCCAGCATGGCAGCCTCTCAACATGTGAGTACTGTTGATGTCAGCTTTCTAGGAGAATACTGGAGGGATTATCAAACGTATGTTAAGCAGGATCTTCACCTTAATTATTTGCCTATTTTTGAAGGTTGTTATTTTTTTTTAATAGGGTTTATTATCTAACAGACAGAATGCCCACATAAAGATATTCTATAAATATATATTTCCCTATAAATATAATATTTTCCAATTCCAATTAGGTCATTTAGCAGATGCTTTTATCCAAAGCGACTTACAATTACAGTACATGGTGCTATTACATGGAGCAGATAGGGGTTATGCATCTTGCTCAAAAGAGTGTATTGGTTGAAAGTAATGAGTAGCTATTATTATTGAAAAGGCCTTGAAATGTCCTCTCTTTCAGCGTTAGTCTTTCTTTGGTCCCAGTTTAAGTCATCTTAGTAACACCTACTGTAAGTAAGTGTTAAGTGATCAGTTGGAAACCAAACTGCTATGGACCGATGTGGGCCATTGGTGGCCACTTTATTTAGCTCTGTAATCCTTTCTGACATATAAAGAATTGCTGTTTGATGCTGAATGTTGGTCCTGGACAACAGATTATTGCAGATTAACACCTGCCAATGGAGGCCGAATCATGTATGGGGAGAACATCCTTCCTCTCCATTTATGTTTAATTATTTATGTTTCTGTTCCTTACCAACGTGACCAGGCGGGCAGCACCGTCGGCCGAGTTTTCCGTGGACAGCACGCGTCACCTGATGTCCTTCCTCACCATGCTGGGGCCTAGTCCAGACTGGAACGTGGGCCTGTCAGGAGAGGACCTCTGCACCAGGGAATGTGGCTGGGTGCAGCGGCTGGAGACGGAGCTCATACCCTGGGATGCTGGCACAGACAGCGGGGTCACATACGAGGTATTGAGTCCACTCTGACTGCTGACATTAGAATTATAGTCAGTCGCAGAAGGATTAACACCTTTTAGAATCAAACTCAAGGGTCCTTTGTTGAATCTGACTAATCTTTTATATGCATGCTGTCTCTCGCTGTGGCGGATCCACAAGGTCATTTTTTTATACTTACTTACTGTACTTATTTTTAGCCTTGCTTATTTGACCACATTCACCAACATCTTTGAGAGTACAAGTGTGTTTACGGTGTAGATGCAGTATCAAAGTATCTACAGCCAGTAAATACTTAAACTTCACAGAAAAACAACTCCATAGCAAAACCCCGCTATGTTACTTTATGAAGATGAATATGTTCCCACATGCCTGCCCTCCAAGGTCTTGTCTTTTATATTGTGTGTATTGAAGGGTAGCCTGAGCTCATACACTGTGCAAACCCAGCAAACCCTTTATGTGGTCTCCTTGGACCCCTGAAATTGACAGTTCAATCACTCTCGTATGGTATGGAAACCTTTTGATGGTCTTTTGGGGATTTAGAATAGTGACTGCATTAGTGACTGCATTCTCATATGCAATATTTACAATGCTTTAATAGCTGACATTAAACATTGGAGTCAACTAGCTGTTTATACCAGAAGCCATGTTTACATCCTTTCACTGTACAAAAAACACTTGACCCTATCTCTTCAATATTTGTTTTTATATAACTTCAATAAGGCACGAATCTTCACACCTGGTTGGTTAAAATGACGGATGTTGAATTTAGTTTATTTAGAGACTTGGTGCCTGTAATGTAATGACACAATTTTCAAAAGCCTAGAAACTAAATCATATTCAATACAAATTATTCTGTTATCAAAACACTAAATGACTGCCACCTACAGGTGTAGACATGGAAATGCACCTTATTTTTGTCAGTACCAGTGATCTGGACTAGGACCTTTGCCCAAAACTATTATGACTCACTCTGTTGTTCCTGTGCATTTCACAAATAAACTTCACCTGAACTATATGTGTACTCCACCTGTTCCTGAACAAGTTAATTGCTACGGGATCTCTTCCTAAGCACTTTGAAGTCAGGAGACAGAGCCAAAATTTTGCATCTACAGGAAGAGTGACAAGGTTGTTGTTTGGATGGAAGACGCAGGTTCTGCTGTCTACTTATATTCTCTGTTTATTCTGCCTTTCATCTAATTCGGTGCCCATCATTGCGCTAAGCCAAAACTCGGTCAGGAACTCGTCAAGAAGTTGAGACGAACTCCGAAACAACAAAGAGAATGGTTAACGTTTTTGTCGCCTGGTTTATAAGCTCTCTAAAGAGACACGCATGTAGCCATAAATCTCTTATTAGGGGGGTATTAGGGGGTTGATAAATGATGCGTACTGGAGTCAGATCAAACAGACGTGAGGCTCGGCACCAGATGACTGATGGGGAAGGGGGTAAGACCCAGGTGACTTAGTTGTTGCCTGGGTCCTCTGCTCTGGTGTTGTCTACTTCCTCATGTAAGCATGCGTTCCCATTCTGGAACATAAAACAGGTGCAGAGATGGAAACATTTTTACTAGTACTGTATGTATGTACCAATGTCTTTGTCCCCGTAGCCATGCACTAATCTAGGGGATTTGACTTGTCATTAAGAAGACAGACAGGTCATGGAACGCACATAGCTAGTGTATATATGGCTAGTTCTTCTATGCTGATAAAACCTGATGCCTGATGCCATCGCTGATGCCATCGCTGATGCCATCGCTGATGCCATCCCTGTCCATGTCTTCCAGTCGCCCAACAAGCCCACTGTGCCTCAAGAAAAGATCAGACCATTGACCAGCCTAGATCACCCCCAGAGCCCCTTTTACGACCCGGAGGGGGGCACCATTACTCCTCTGGCCAGGGTGGTGGTGGAACGCATCGCTAGGAAGGTGCGTTCTGTCTGTGTGTGTGTGTGTGTGTGTGTGTGTGTGTGTGTGTGTGTGTGAATGAGAGCTGAGTGTGTATCTCTGTGTGACCCTGTGCTTACACCATGTTCCCAGGGAGAACAGTGTAATGTAGTGCCAGACACCGTGGATGACATTGTAGCCGACATCGGACAGGAGGAGGAGAAAGGTATTACACACACACACACACGCACACACACACGCACACACCCTTGTTGTGGAATAATGGAAAAACCCCGGCCAAGACTGTCTGACTTATCACGCAAGGGCCTGTAATTACATTAGATTGCATTCCGTGTGCTCGGTGTTAGCATGTATATTAGGGATTCAGTATTTTAAACTAGGAGGCTTTAAGTCCACATGCTGAATAATGATGAAATAATCATGAAATAATGGAAGAGTCTTTTTCTCGTGACTCAGCACTACACAGTGAATCTTATCTTGTATTGAGATAATCAAGTTATATAGGACCATTTATCCTAGAACAGTCATGTTATCAAGTATGCATTCCTAAGTGAACCTCTTTTAGCGTATTGAGCCAGTTTTTGTGAACTTTATTTCATTTCATAAGTGAATAGAAATGACTATATAGAAACGACTAAGCCGTGGGGCTCTAACAGACACAGGAGGCCAGCCGTTTCCAATCAGGAGATTTGTCCCTATTAAATGCTACACCATGTGCAATCAAACAGAGAGTAAGTGGGATCTAATTAGTGACATCAGCTGCCGTTATGATTGGTCCGACTAAAACCCTTCAAACACAAGATTGGACTGCTGGATGAACAGAACAAATTTACAAGCCCACATTGTATGTGCAGAAGTTATCATACCATGATGGTCTGATCTCACGAGCTCCATCATTTCTGCACATCCGTCTGGAAACTCTATTAAAAAATCAACCAAAGTCAACCAAAGAAGCCAATAAATGTCAACCAAAGAAATTGGGCCTAGCATGTGACCTTTAGTCCACAAGAAAGGTCCTAACCCCTCCTCTCTCCCTTTGAGCCTAGAGGGACACGGCCACCCTTTGTTTAAATCTGCAGAGGCTGTGTATGGGCTCAACCGATCTCGACCACTCTTGCTCTCTCTAAAGTTCACCTCTGCTCCTCAAAAAGTTGGGGGGCAAAAGCACTGCTTTCCCCCTAGTTCAATTGAATATAAATACTTATCACATTTCTGGAACATTTGATAAGAAACGTTCTTTCATCTCAGGCTTTAATAACGTCCAAATTCAGTGACGAAAATATAGTTGGTAACGAATTTCATTATCGATTTGTCGATGAATTTTGCGATCATTGTGTTATTTTTACATTCAATTTTTGTTTGTATCTGCTACTGTGTTATGAACCTGGCTAGCCTGGTTAGCATCTTGATAGGCAATTCATATTACGGCGCAAGGCTAGCGATGTTGCTTACCTCATGGTTGGAACTAGATGGCATTTGCCGTTTAAGAGCTTAAATAGCTTAATGATATTTACCTTTTCATTCTTTATATATTGTTCCTGCAATATGCAGATGAGTATTCCTAACAGTGATGGGAAAGTTTACTTTCTACATGAACTATAGTTAAAAGTTCAGTTCACAAATTTTAAAATGAACTAGTTCAGTTCATAGTTCATACTTCAAAATTTTGAACTAAGTTCACAGTTATATGTGAACTGCGAGCCATATGTTGCTGCAAGCTATTATTTTTCAAAATTATTGCCACAGCCCATATAGAGCCACAGACAGCTCATATTTTATCAGTTTTAACACTGAAACTATGCGTTAGATTTCCTCTTCATATCCAATTTTGCATTGAGTGGACAGCATTTCCCCATTGTTGCTTTAACGCCGTTTCAGGTTTGCTGTGGATGTGACTGAAGTGCGGATTTTCTTTTAGAAAGCCGGCGGGCAAAGTTTGCACAGAAATTTGAGACTTTTCCCATCCTCACCGACCTTGTCATAAAACTTGTTTAAATGATCATACGACGCATCCTTGCTGCTTTGTCGCCTACATGCTGCTGTCACCTCCATGCTGCTGTCACCTCAATGCTGCTTTTTTTGCATGCGGCGGTGCTACACTTGTGGCTGGGGTTGCCAGATAGCGTGTTTTTTCCGCTACATATTAAGGCCTGTTTACGGTGTGTTTTGGCCGGGTTTTCTCGTGGAAGGCTCTATAGAAATCTGGCACCCTATTGAACTAAGTTAAACTGAGAGAACGTGCCGTTCACATACACCAGAATGAACGAGTTCACAGTAATGTTCATCGGGCAGTAATACAGTACAGTAATTCAGTTCACGTTCGCCCAAAATATGAACGAGTTCATGAACTATCGTTCAATGAACGCATTCAGGCACAACACTGATTCCTAATATGTATATTATGCTATAATTATGTTATGTAAATTATCACATTACTGGCCTATAACCTATTGAACAAGCCACTGTTATTCTTACACTATCAGTTTTATTTTATAAACTGAACCGTCAAATCTATAAACCGGTGTACCTGTGAACCCTATAATAACAATCAGTGCATTAAATAGGCTACGTTTAACTCTCACTGATGGCTCCGTGCTCTCTAATAGGAGAACTGAGAGGTGTCAAATAGTCTTCTCTCCAGCAATCATATTCAGGTTAGAAAACCAACACGCGCTGTGACCTTTGACATGCACTATGTCACTTCATTGTAATTAGAAACTAACATAATCTGGGGGGCTTTATGAATACCTATTACCTAAGGTAACTTCACTAAGTTAAGTTGACACGGTTTTTTATAGTCTATAGGCTCTGAGGGCTAATAACATTGACATTATAAGTAGATCTCTCCTACCTACCTACAGTACTGTAGGCTGTATGTGGAGGGCTCTGGGTAGGGTATTACTGTATACTAATATAGGGTGAATTGTACCTAATATAGCAGAATCTCTAACAAGGACCTTTGCGTTTCCTTATGAATGTCCTCCTCAGTTAGGAAGCTTTGGGCTTCTCCTCATTCTTCTATCTCTTCTCCTCCACCCTTCTTATCTGTTTTACTCTTAATCACCCACTTATCTCTATCTATCTCTATCTCTGCTCTCAATGCCCTCATTTATCTCTCTTTCACATTCAAATGAAACCATGCTTTATTGGCAAAACATTCAGCATTCTATTACTGCAAAAGCAAAATTCAGTATAGCAGATTAGTAGCGTCTTGCCCACAAACGACTGGCCGCAGAGGTCACTAAGGTTTACTGTAAAGTGGATTAATAATTAATAATGAATTGCCAATGATAATAATAATAATAATAAAAACAATAATAATAATAATTTAATTAATAGTAATTACACTTATAGTTGGAGATGACGGTATTGTGTCTGTATTTCTGGTCCCCTGCCTGTCGTCCGGCCTGCTAGCTAGAACATAGCAATCACCATGTCCACTAACTATTGTCAATAACACACTCATGAACACACACACACACACATCCTCCTAGCCAATCAAATGTGCCAGGAATATTTGCATGTTCAGGAAACTTGAGTCAGTAGACTTAGTTATGTTAAAGTTAGTCCATCCACAATTCAGGGTTTTGGCTGCTAGAAGATGATTTGGTCAGGTATGACCAGTGGCAGGGAATATTGTGAGTTGAATAAAGCAAGGCAAGGGAACCTAACCAAGTTAAGGTAAAACTACAAATCCTTTCTCCAGTGAAGTGTGATGTACATATTGTGTATATACATTGTACCATGTGCAGGGCAGTACGACATACAGTATAACACCGAGCTCTCTTGTCTTTGTGCTTCAGTCGACACTCCAGAGACGTGCATCTACTCGCCCTGGTCGCCCTGGTCCGCGTGCAGCAGTGCTACCTGTGATAAGGGCCGCAGAATGAGGCAGAGGATGCTGAAGGCTCAGCTGGACCTCGCTGTCCTCTGTCCCCACACCCAGGACTTCCAGCCCTGCATGGCCCCCGGCTGCAGCCCGGAGGGTAATCACACACACACACACACACACACACACACACAAATACTGTCTACTATATGCACAGTGGCGAATAAACAGAATGCCGGAAATACACATACTGTACAGTATATACAATAAATTGACATGTATGAACAACAATCAGTGAAGATACAGTACTACGCATCTCCATTTAAACACACAAGCACAATCATACGGACAAATGCAAATGAACAAACACAGCCCCTACATGCATGACTACATACACTGACACTGAGCTTAGACAACGTATATTTTCAGGTAATTGTTCTCGCATTGCCTTCACCGGGACTCCCGAAGAATGGAATAACATAATGTTGCTGCCCTTATCTTCTGGAAGCACTTCTTCACAAAGAGGCCCTGCACAACAGAAATTGTGTTGTGTTCTAATTCACTCTGCATTTCGCCGCATAATTACATTAATTTCCTGCCGACAAGAGGGCCAATCAATGAACCCAGAATATGTTGAGAAGATTGAAATTGAAGCTTTTATCTCGGGCTGACAAGGGGCCTGATTGAGTATGGATATTTTCTATTTGGCTGCAACTGATAAGAAGCTGGGCAGACACAAAGATGGTTCCTCATTCATATTTTATGTTGCAGTGGAATCAAGTGATGTTCAGCATTAGGCTAGAAGTAACAGTAAGGTGCCGAAGGCTCATTTCAGTTTCAATGTTTTTGAACTGAAATGATCCTGCATCCTGAACTGCTATTATTATCACCAGAAAGTCACACATGGTCAACTACATGCAGGTCTGAAGCATTTATGGTCCATTAGTATTTTCAGTCAGATTGAGACTCACAAAAGCAGCTTTTGCGTTTGATAGCACCTGTAAAGAACCTCTTACAGAAAATAATTGTGTTTCCTTTGTAAGGAACAGTATAGGTGGTCTATGTGGAAAGTAGAGTACCTTAGTACCAGCTCTCTCAGAGGGGAAGTAGAGTGTTATAATTAAATGTGGCTTGCTGCTGCTGCTTATTTTTTACCATTATGTCTAATTCGGCCATTTTGAAAGTCAGGTTTTGTCAACGCATGACATTTTGGCTCAGATCCTATAGCCCGTTAAGACCATCCTGATTCACACCTCCTCTGCAGTCTGGCAACTCTCTATTCAAAATTATTCTTGAAGTGAAGAACCGACCCAGTAATTGCCTGTGGTTGGAAAATTATTCCTATTGAGTTATGACTTGTTTAATGTGATCCAATTGCCCACTACTGACGTTGGTTGACAATCAGCACCACCTCTATCCCAGGTGGTGTTGAATGGAGAAATTCCAGACTGATGTGCAGAGCAGAGCAAATCCTGGAGCTTGCAGAATCAGCATGGTTTTACAGATCACTGGATAAAAAAAATCCAATAGTTCCCAATAAAGTGTTTTTATTACCCGCTGGGAGTGGTAATAAGATTGTAAACAGACGTACTAACTGTCCCCTGGTTATTTATACACTGCTCAAAAAATGAAGAGAACATGTAATCATCACATTATAACACCAAGTCAATTCAACTTCAGGGATATCAATCTGTCCAGTTAGGAAGCATTTGTGCTTGTGAATCAATGTCACCGGTTTGGATGCAAATGAAAGTGACTCTTAATTTTTTTGAGCAGTGTATTTTTTAACCTCAATGTGCATTGCCACACTTTCTAGAAAACTGCATTATACTAGGCTGGATTTATAAATTATAGCCTTTATGTTTACACTAGTCAGAAACCTGTATGCCAGCTGTGAAAATGTAACAATTAATCCCTATTAACTGAAAATACACAGTGATTGGACCCAAATGTATTCCTAATTAGCCCAAATGTATCTAAACAGAAAGAGCACCATAGAATTAGTTGCAATTATAGACCTGCTACCAATTAACAAGGTCCTCTGTCATCATTGAAGGTGCCAGTATTCATCTGTTGGTTATGCTCTCTCTATTTTGTCTCTCCTATTATCCCAACATTCGTTTTTTGGAAACTGTTCTAGTCTTTCTTAAAAGCAAACACTCAGCTACTATATTCTCCCTGTCTGTTCTGAGTTGCCAACAGCAATTAGCCCATGTGCAAAAAGACAACCCCACATTGGTTTTGTTCTGTTAAATAAAGATGGTCCAATCGCCTGCTAGTGATTGGCACCGCCTCCATCTCCAACAACTTTGAATGGAGAGTTTACAGACAGAACAAATCACAGAGCTTTACCAGGCTTTACCTGGCTAAACTGCGTGTAACAACCCTCTTCCAATAACAAGCTAACTTTTGGTCTTTTGGTCAATGTGGTCAGTTTTGTAAAAAGAATTTCAGTCTTTTTGACTTTCTCATCTCATTATAGTTTCTCCCAGAGCACCGAGTGGCACCGAGTGGCAACGAGTGGCGTTTAAACTGAAATTGCCGGAGCTTCTGTCAGTTGCTCACACACACTCTCTCCCTGCCTCTTTTGCTCTCTTGCGTGCACAGCAACACACACAATGCGCGCACCGCTCAGCTCATCAATAGGGGTACAGTGGAATCATGGGTAGCTTTTGTGTTCCTGGGCTCTCCTCCTTTGTTTTCATTTAGCGCTCCAGAAGCGTGTTGTGGGAGCAGGCACAAACCCCTGGCACAACTGCCAGGTGGTTTGGAGGCTGGTGGGGGGCCGGTGGGGAGCAGATTAATATTCTTGTGAAACACTTTGACCCTCTGGGGGTCTCTGTAACTTTTATTAATGATCCTCTTTATGTGTGCTTTATTAGGCGGCAGTTGATAAACACAGCTGCAAAGAGAGAGTGGGAGTGTCGACCAGAGAAAGGCGGGTGAAAAGAAAGGAAGACAGACCGAGTGAGAGAAAGACAGAGGGAATGTGACAGACAGATAGAAGAGGGGAAGATGCAGAGCAAAACACAGACTGACAGAATTGCAGAAAGCCAGAGAAAAAGCAGGACAAAAAGATTGAGAGATAAAGACACAGCCGGAGGTAGAGCGACAGAGTGGGAGAGACGAAATGAGACAGAACAAGAAAAATAAAACATTGTAAAGACATTTATCTACAAGACAAGGTGCCACTCTCAATAGCTCTGCCGCCTTTTCATTTTTTACCTACTTCCTTCATGCAACTGTCCTGCTCTTAATATTTAGGGCACAGCTCTATTATTGCAGAGAGAAGGCTGTAGTGTTGGGCAGGATTCGACGGTCGCAGTCTGTGTGAGCGATGATAGGGTCTTGAGGTTCCATGCAGGCTAATAGTGATGGAACGGTATGGCACTGAACCCGGTGAAGTGAGCGAACCTGGGATTCACTCTTCATCTGATTCAAGCTAAGGTCGTAAACATTACTTCTACACCGCCATGCACAGGCTGTAAATAGGTGTATAGAGAGAACCTGCCGTGGTAAAGTGATCACTTTGAACCCAAACTGACAACGTGTGGGCCAATGGAAGCACTTCTACTGTATTTAGTTTTGCCTATCCTCTGCCAGATGGTACCTTTCAGAACTGCAAATGGAGAGCCTTTATTGAATGAGGGGTAGGCTGAATCATTGTTCTATTACCTCATTCAGTGATGAATAACTACAATTTATTTAATGTAAAAAAGTTCAAACTCACCATTCTCTCAATGGTGAGTTTTAACACAATTCATCTTCACACAATTTAAAAAACTCACACCCAACAGTACAAACAGCTAACGGCTGGGTCTTAATTCAAACTTTGCCCTCAGAAAACACACAAACTGTCAAAAACACTGACTACATGCCTGTTTGTTACACACTGGAGGGATTCATTCAAAACACTGCTACCAAAATGTTTACAGTAGGAACTTTGTCAAATCACAGCACTGACCATCCAGATGACCCTTTCAGGAACACCCTGGCGAGAGAAATTCAAACCCGTACTGTAATAAATACCTTTTACATTAGTGGGGGGAATATTAGGGAATAAGGGAATATTACTATATAGTTTTTTGGTCAAAAACCTGACATGTTGAAATGTATGTCACACTGACAAAACATATAAGGAAGAGTCCATGCACAGTAAAATACTAAATTTCCAAAAGCTTTATTTCCTTTAAACTCAGCATCAGCGTTCTCATCATCTGATCTCAGGTTTGGGTCAGGCCATAATATCTCCTCAGCATTATGTTTGCTCTTGCCAGGCAGCAATGGAAAATGCCCTTGTGTGCCTTAGAAAACCCTGGATAGACTCCACAGACACGTCACCACAGGCGTCCACCATTACCTCCAGGAGGTTTTGCTGTGCATAGGGGGTTGCGGTCATACACTCTCCACCGCCATGCTGAGAAATTCAGTCGGCTTCAGAAATGGGGAATATGCTGGCTAAAAAAGAACGGTGAACCTAGGGGGGGGGGGGGTGGGGGGTCAATGATGTTGCGCCCCCTTTTGCGCCTTTTTTTAGGTTGAACCCTGAATCGTAGCAATTACCTGCATATATTGGAAACGCTGCGCCTTAACTGGTTGAATTCCTTCCAAAAGGCACACGGTACAGCTGCTTTGTCCTTATGTGGTTCTTCTGAACGATAAATGGTGGAAATGCTGATGCTGTCAATTCCTTGGAAGACTACCTGGTCTTCAACTATTTGGGTTTGAATTTCCCTCAAACGAGATGGAATTATTGAGTATGAGCACATAATGAACTAAAGTGGCACACATTTTATCTGAGATCAATTGTCTTTTGTTGTCGTCGTCCTATTTCTCTCTGTTGTCTTGCAACTACAGCATTGATAGGGTCCATTGTTCCAAAGCACATGGGCATGCTTCTAGGCCCTATTTATTGACCTCGCAATTCTGATTGGTGCACAATTTTGAGGCTTAGTGTTTGTACCTGGAGAAAGGTGTGCTCTTTGAGTTTAGGTTAATTTACCTTGAGTTAATTATATCGAGAGCATGTGTTTGCAGAATAAATATATAGTGTAATGAATGATTTATTTGGCCACTTTGGTGTAAGGTTTTAGTGTTTAGTGTTGTTACGGTAAATGTATGTGTTTTTTGGAATGATGTAATACTATGGGTTTCGTGCTACAGGAACCAGTTTTTGTTTTTAATAAATTATAAGCAATCGAGAAAAAATAATACATTGAAAACTTTAAAGGAGCAATGTGTGAAACAAGTCTGAAGTTATCCAACGGTCTGACAGGAGAGAAAAAAATCCTTTCAGAGGTGCCCTTTAGCAAGTCAAGATAATAAAACCTAACCATAGCTTCTCAAGGAGAGCTGATCTGTAGCCGACCTTCACTTTGGCCTCCGCTGCAGCCCAGAATGCCATGTGTCTTAATAAAACCATACAGAACACCAATAATCAGCACTGCGTACTGTAAATTTAGGCACATACAGGATTTTGGGGGCAATTGCTTGACTCTCAAATGAAGATTAATGGCACATCTTCTGGGTTTCAAAGTTTGTAGTTAGCAGTAGCAGCTCTGTGAAATGTTTGCACTTTCAGTACAAACTTTTTTGTATCCTAGTAAGAGGTTTCACAAACTGTGTTCTCAGGAGGTTACTCTAGTCTCAGCAACTGTGTTTGCTCACAGTAGACAAGCTCAACAGCTAAACCAATCTGCTCTTTTGCTTGTCTCCTGTCTGTATGTTATCGAATCTGTTATGAACACTGGATTTATTTAATGTGTCCGCCTAAACCGGCATTTAGTTTCTTCCTTCTCTCGGCATTTATGCTTTAATCTTGTAAATTCTGTGAGGCAATTTGTTTTAGCTACAGTAGGTGTCTCACCTGGTCTGCCTTCTTCCCTCTCTTCATCCGAGTCCAGAGCCGTCCACATGCATGATGTCCGAGTGGATCAGCTGGTCTGCGTGCAGCGTGTCCTGCGGGATGGGCATGAGGTCACGGGAGCGCTACATCAAGCAGTACCCGGAGGATGTCTCCACCTGCCAGCTCCACACGGAGGAGACGGAGAAGTGTGTTGTCAACGACGAGTGCTGTGAGTCTTCGCGCGTTGCTATTTTGTGTGGGTGGGTGGACAGTGCCATCTGCAGGCTGGTTGTGAAACCACCTTGGTAGTGCACAGCAGTGGCTCCACGTGGACACGTACACAGTGCATGGATGAGTGATGGTGTGCATGTGCTTTGTC
The DNA here is from genome assembly GCA_027575585.1 of Percopsis omiscomaycus. Lineage (NCBI taxonomy): Eukaryota > Metazoa > Chordata > Actinopteri > Percopsiformes > Percopsidae > Percopsis > Percopsis omiscomaycus. The sequence goes on along the minus strand of JAODLI010031316.1, from coordinate 12,705 downwards.
CAATCATGTACACATTCGAACAGAATGGGGGTGCATTTAGAGTTTTCTAAAGTAGTATTTTATGGCAGGAAATACCCTGCCATAAAATGAAATAGTGTAAATTGTATTTGGGTAGCTACTTTATTTGGATACATTTGGATGTCTGACCAAAGCTGTGAATAGAACATGGAGACATGGAGTGAAGAGAACAGAGTGACCAAAGTATCATTAATTAAATCTTAATAAGTTGAAATTGAACTTTGCAGAGTGAAACATCACTACCTGCATTCGTAAGGCACAGCCAAGTGGTTTGCCATTAAGAAATGTTGTGATAGTTGTGCATGTAATATTACTGCTATGAAACTGTTATATTTACGAAATAGAGAGCATATGCAGCTATAGAGCATGATAATATGTAATATATAACTGAATATGAAATAAATAATAATATTATATGATATAGAATTGTTTTTATAATGTATTTCTATATACTGTATGTATATTAATGCATTTATGATACCATTATCTAGCTTTAGTTCATACCTGGAACTAAATTTGTTGCTACCTTGAGCAACACTGACCTACTGCTACGTCTGACCGTAATAAGATAAGATAGCACTTTATTGATTCCTGGAAGTAAACTGAGGCGTGTGTATTCGGATAATAATATAAACCCAGTGAATTTTTCCCATATTAATTTACTCCTCTGTCAGCTCCCAGTAGCTGTGTGGTGACAGAATGGGCCGAGTGGGACCCCTGCAGTGTTACCTGTGGTTTGGGCGTGAGGAGGCGGGAGCGCATGGTGAAGATGCCACCACTAGATGGCAGCATGTGCAAAGCGGAGGTGGCTGAAGTGGAGAAGTGCATGATGCCCGACTGCCGTGAGTATGAATTATGAAGTAGCAACTTACTGTACTGTACTTATTGTCCTGAATCAATGATTCATGATACCAGACTAGATACTGGACACAACTAGATACTGGATACTTGGCAATGGGCATGTGTTCTCTGAATACACACGCATTGTAGTGGTGGTTACTTGTGACCACTAGAGGGCAGTACCTGAACATGTTTTGAAGTAATGCGTGAAATTCATAGATGCACTAGTGGGTGCTTCACTGAAGTACCTCTGTTTCTTTTATCTTTGATACATTTTGAATGTGCTTTATGAAGAGCATTCGCAGTGAGGTTTCCCAATATTTGTTTCTGATTTAATTTAATTGAATTCTTTCTTGTTTGAGTTTTTTTTGATGTGTACTGTAAAGGAAAGATTCATCTTGAAGTCTTATCTCCTCCCCCCTGTCCCACCTTGGCCCTTGGGGGTTATCGGTGGTCCTAAATGTGTGTCTGTGTATGTGCAGATACTATATGCATGCTGTCACCATGGTCGGAGTGGAGTGCATGTAGCGTGACGTGTGGGGTGGGCATGCGCTCTCGTCAGAGGATGCTGAAGTCTGACCCGGCAGAATGCAGCGAGGAGCTGGAGGAGACTGAGAAGTGCATGCTACCCGAGTGTCGTAAGTGAAAGTAACTCAGACCTAGCGCCCTGCTAGCAAGGCAACACTGAGGAATACTACTGGCTCTGGGTCGCGTGATGCTAAATGTCTTTGGCTTTAATGTCTAAGAGCACGCAAACGGGTTTGAATCTGCCACAGTGTCACTTCATGCCTTTAATTGAAGGCCTTTATTATGATGATTCTGTAACCCTTGGAGCTAAAAAAGCTTACACCTCTCTAACAAAATGTACATACTGATACTTTCAACACTGTAATAACAAACACTGCTCTAACCTCCTGATAGAAAGCTGCATCATTTACATGCTAATTCTAATGTTCCCGGTTTTAATTCTGTAAACAGGTGACACTGTTTAATGGGCTCAGTGGACATGCAGTAGAGAGACAAATGGCCATAGCTCATTTTTTGGATTAAATAGCCTGCATGTAAATAAGGCAGTGCCAATGGCAGGTTTTGAGATTGCACTTTATTAATTACTGTGGGGAAATTGAGATATTTCACCAGCGGGGATAAAGGAAATAAAGCATAGTACGCTAATGGAAAACAATTAATAAATCACACTTTGCACGGGTCTTGAAGTCATTATTTAGACCTGAACTGGTGTTACATTTAAAGTCTCCTGTCTCAACACCAGCGGATTTTACAGACTCTGGTTAAGTGAAGATTGTGGTGGAACAATGTGCAATGACTAGTAAGATGGAAATACAGACTTATAGGCCTTTTATGGTATATGGTTATGGCATTATTTGTCATTTGTTTATTCTTGTAAATATTAGCTCTCACAGGGAGTTAGCCCATTAGCTTGTCGTACTGTACATAATAATAATAAAACTAGACGTGTTAGCGCAGATCCCTGCTGTTTAGAGTTTTTCCAGACCAATATGAGAATTAGCCCAGAGACTGTGTTGATTTCAGTGGCCTGGAGGCATTTTGCATCCCTCTTCCACTCCCTCTGTTAGCTGTTCTTCTCGCTTCACCACTCATTGTACCTCTCTTCCCCCCCTTTGTCAAGCTGTTGACTGCATGGTATCGGAGTGGTCAGAGTGGTCGGAGTGCAACAAGTCCTGCGGTAAAGGACACACCCTTCGCACCCGCATGGTGAAGCTGGAGCCCCAGTTCGGGGGCAGCCCCTGCCCCGAGGCCGTGCAGAGGAAGAAATGCAAAATCAGGAAGTGTCGGACCAAAGGGAAGGAGGCGAGAGGCGGAAAGAGCAGGAGAATGAGCCAACAGGGAAGACATGCAGCAGTAGAGGAACAGCCAGGTCAGTAGTGATGCATTGTTAATAAACACAGCAAGCATGGCTCTTACAGAAGCCAAGAAGAGGTAAAGACCATCACATTTATGATGTTTGGAAAATTTGACATCACTGGTGGTTGTTGCTGTGGCTTTTGTACAGTTGTGTTGGATAAAATATATTTTAATTTTGATTAGATTTGGATTAAAAGGTAAACGGTTTTATATGTGGTTAGGGTGCAGCCTAGTAGGTCAGTAGAAACCACACTCAAGGATTCTTTTGCATGTGGTGGAAGCACATTAACTGCAGTGGACTGTCCGGGCAGGTTGCCGGATGCAGCCGTGGACGGACTGCACCAAACCCTGCGGAGGGGGGATCCAGGAGCGCTTCATGGTGGCGAAGAAAAGGGCTAAGAGCTCTTCAACCGTTAGATGTGAAGACCGGAAAGAGATCCGTGCCTGTAACGTACAACCCTGTTAAAGGGTCTACTGAGTGAGTGGAGGAGATGGGAGGGGAAGGGAAGGGAGGGGGGAATCATTTCTAAAGAGTTATACAACCATGTGGTTTTATATGATGAATTTAATGTGGATTTGCTTGTATATTAGCTTCCAGATTTGGGTTGAAGAGGGGACGATTAGGAGATTAGGAAAATAAAGGAGGTGGACAAAAGATGATTAGAGAGAAAGGGAGACATGAGACAAGAAAAAGCTAAAAGAAAATGATGATGAGGATGATTAAGAGGAGCTGGATCGAGAAGCCATGTTAGAATATTTGTAGTTCACAAACATGTACAAGTAGACATGAGAGGTGGGCATACAGTAATGTCTGAGTACTGCAAAAACCTTGTAATGCCAACCTTTTCAGAATGAAGTAATATCAACAATTTGTCATCGGCATCCACATACAGTAGCTTTTCTAGTTTTGTTCATGGGATCACTACTAAAACAGGACAACTCCAGTTGTCTCTTGAACACAAATGCAACAGTTTTTTGCAGGACAAGGACGATAATTAAATGCTGTGAGCTGTATGTCTGTCTCAAAAGACTTATGGATGTATACTATGATGTATTCTATCTAACCAACACTTATAATATATAAGTGCAGTGAGATATAAATGCAGATGTTTTATACTGTTGTTAATTTGTCTTTATATGCCGTCTTGCTGTTTCAGCTGGTGTAGAACTAATCCTATAGCTGTCTGTCAAAACATTTTATTTGAGCTTGTGTGAAATTGACTGTTTTCCTTTAGACAGTATTATCTGTCGTAGACATTGTCTTACAACATTTACAAGACAAATCTGCCTTTGTTAGTTCCTGGAAATTATAGGCAATTGTAGCAGCCCCACTTTTTGCACCTATGTTGCAACTCCACAGTGAAAATATAAAGAATAAAAACTATAGGCCACAGTAGGTCTTCATTAAGTGTTGTTTTGTTTCCTTTGCACTTGCACTAACTCACTGTGCCAAAGTTCACTGGTACATCTTATACGGTGCTGTTGTCCATTTGTGATAATACTCCTAACAAAATGTATTTTGGATTTGGATTTTCATTTGCGACACCAGCATCTTTCACCGTTTGTCTGGTCTTTTAAACTGTGCCCAGGTTACTTCTAGTATTTCTGGGAATGGCGAACAGTGTGTTGCACATACAATGATGGAGTAGAATGGAAGTAATATTTATCAATAACACAACCAATCAAATCACGAGTCACTAGAAGTTATCCTTGTAAAACCATCCTGATCTCACAAGCTCCATGATTTGTTCTGTTCTACACATCAGTGTGGAAACTTAAACCTGAAATGTGTTTGGGACCTGGTCAGAGAACTAGGTAGCAAGGCTACTATAAATAATTCAAGACTATATTTTTATTTTAATAGTAATAATGAACACTTCCTGTGGACACTGATTTTTGTGTTTTTGCAATATATTAAGTATTTTGGTAATAACTAGCAAAGCCTTAGAATATCTCTAGTTCAATCTCACACAGCAATTATTTGCTTCTGTTTCACGTGACTATTTTGTAATAAACCACCTTTACAGTAAAAATGTAAACATGAAAAAAAAAACTATCTCAAACTTAATTTTTATATAAATATTCACATAAACCTATGGCATGGAAAGTCAAATTGAATGCAGTGAAAGATATTGCTTACTGGAGACAAACTGATATTAACTGTAATGACATAGCCTGTAAATATATTAATCTTGTATGCATAAATGATATATTTGTGCTGTTAGGCCTTATGTCTAACAATAATGACAATGTACTGTCTGACATAGTTATGTTGTTGTAGCCTACTGTTTGACTCCACTAGGTGTGCGTGTGCGTGTGCGTGTGTGTGTGTGTGTGTGTGTGTGTGAGAGAGAAATACAAATACAGAAAGATGATGATACTGAATGTGTCAGCATGATAGTGCGATTGAGATACCACTTTATATCATATTCTTTGGTTGGTTTGTTGAATTAACCATTTTTTTGTTTTTTGGCATGATCATAATTCTTTTTATACCTTTTAAAACAACAGATTTTGCAATCGATTCTGTGAGCAATAAGATTTTAAATTGATGGAAAGCAACTTGTTGGCAAGCCCATTCCTTTTCCTTAGATGTTACAAGCTTCCACTTAAAACTCTTCTTTTTCATTTTAAATTAGAAATAGTCTTTCTTCTCGATATATTCTCCTATGCCTACAGATTACATGACATGAAATGAAACACTGAGTTGTTGTAACCTACACGAGGTTTATACGAAATGTACAGTAGACCTACTTTTTTTTATTCAACCAATTATCAATATTAAATGATGTTTTGCAGAAGATAGGTTCTGGTTTCGGGGTTTCAACAACGATAATGTCACAATAGTTATACTTCTGTTCAGGGCCGGCGACAGGGGGGGGCAGGGGTGGCATTGCCCACCCTATCAAAATAAAAAATAACGATTTTTCTGTGCCGCTGTTTCTTGCTCTATATTTCTGCATTCTGACACATCCAATAATCAAATTGCCTGGTTTAATAAATATCTTTAGCTAATTTATGATTGGTTGGAAGGGCTATAAAAGCATGAACTGCTACCTATAGAGCTAGACTGTCAGGAGTTGCCCACAGTCGTAGCGTGCTTTTTAGATATTTGAAAGAAAATTCAACAGAAAAATATTTCCATGTTGTATTGTTCATACTTACAGCTTAAATTTTCTGTTACTGCGTATAATGTTAGTTAACTAGTTAACAATCACTAATTATGTTGTATAATAGCTAGCTTTTTCCAACTTTGTGTGGTAGCTATAGAGAATGAGCCTCAACAAGTTGAGGTCACTAGTTAGATATGCTAAATAAAAGGCCACAGTTGCATGTGATGCATAGATTTGTTCCACAAATTAAAAGAATGGAGTTGAGTTGCCCGACTAACATCTCTGCCTGCCCACCCTGTCAGAGGACTCTAGAAATAGCCCTGTTTCTGTCGAAAAAAGCACTTTACAGCGGTTCCCATGATGAAGACTCCTGTCCTTTCCTGTAAACTGCAAAATACAAAAGACGTCAGGACTCTCCTCAAAAGTACCATGCTATTTTTTTTAAACGGCTTCTCCTTTGTATGCTGTTCTTCCATTATTTTCCTCTTATACACATTATTCTGTTCCTTAGTAAACCCATAGTAAACCAAAGTATGAACACACCTGTCAGACTGGGTTCATAACAGAATAGACATAACCATCTAATTTTAATGGTAAGTAGCCTAGGCCTACTTCTCCTTTCAAAACCTGTGTTTTCCAATATAAGTCAATAGTAATACAGTATGTGTGTTTTCTTTCAGCCCTTATAAAGGCTGTGGCCCCGACTACCCCATTTCCCTCTCAACCTTTAAAGGTTCCCTATTTACCCTGCTTCTACTGAATTACCAGAATTCTCATAGTGTTGCTGCTGTCTCTGCATACTAAGCTGTAAAACCAGGACATTTATATTGACTACAGAAGGTAATTTAAGGTGAAATGTAAGGATTTACACCCCATGTCTGTTGAGTATAATCCCATTTGTATGTTCAAGTGTGGCAACAGCCAAGATGCTGGATGAGTTGATTGCATGTGTTGGGCCAGTTTCATGCCCGTCTTTTGCTTGGTACAAATAATATACATCCTAACAACGTAATGCCATGTGTTTCCAAAACAATTAACATTATACTTTTTAGTAGTTGGTGGAGTGTTATTAATTCATTTGGACATGGACAGTCTGCACGTACACCTACACAGGCTACATCAAACACACAGTTACATACGTTTAGTAGAGACCCCCGTACCCCCGACTCCATGAAACCTAATTATTAGAAGAAAAATCTCAAGTTCTATATTTATTTTGTGGCTTACTTCACAGCATACAAGCTGTCAGTTGGTCACTTCCCGTGGGTTCAAACTTGGCTACTAAATTTGCCATCGTTGGCTGACACCCGAGCACCTCAATGGATAGTCAAGCTCTCAGATTTGCTTGCAGAAGTGAAATATTCATAAGATAATTTACATAAATAAATCTATCGTTATTTTCAGCATATTTCATTGGTTGTATTCCTCCCTCTCCTACAACTGTGCTGCACGATGTTGGAAAGGTCTCAATCCATCATCTACTAGATGTAAATTGGCAAGATTATTGATTTACCCATTGTAAACTATAGCAAATTCGTTTAGGATAGGGCAGGATAGTCTAGTGGTCTGGGCGTTCACCTGCCAGGAAGGTCATGGGTTTGAGCCCTGGAGATGACCTATACCTTAAGTATTCTTGAGCAAGATTCCAAACCCTTACTGTATCTACTCCTTGTAATACTTTCCTAAATGTCAACAAAATCTGAAGACAAAGTGATTATTAGTTATCACTCTTTGCATTAGTTAGCATGTGCGCGTGTGTGCCTGTTATATTTGGTTTGATTGTCGTGACCTCATCTGACATTTGCAATTAAGTGCTTCTTCTCCACACACACACACACACACACACACACAAATGTGAAAAGCTAATGGCCTCACACAATCAGAAAACTCACACACACTCATGAAAACACACACAGGGAATAATGTTTTCATTTCCATTTGATGATGAAAGCCATAGCTTCTTCTTCTCACTGCAAATGACCTCTAAACCACAAATAACAAATGAACCAACAAGAAAACAGGTTGAACAGATGAATAATTAATTAATCAGCCATTTTTATCTCTTCGATCCTTTGTTTAGTTATTCACTGCTTTATTGATTTGCACGCCATACAGGAAACAGTTAGTGTGTGGCTTTGCTGGAGCCTGAGGTACCAGTTTAATGTTTTGTTTAGACCAGGAATGCAGTCAATAGCTTTTTTTACACATGGTGAAAAGACCGGATTATTGCTGCTTTATTCCGCCTCTGTTTGGTTAAGTATAAACAAGCGAAGGCGAAATACTGCCGGGTCTTCTTAATGGCATTATTGCGGGATCTCTGTTTAAAAAGTTATATATTTAAAGCAAAGGCCAAGGTCCACAGTTTGTATGGGAGTGATGGTTATATACATGCATAGAAAAATACTGTATTTATACACACATAAATATAATGGCTACAGTATAGATATACAGTATATATGTATACTTTGTACTAGATACATACAGTACATGTAAATTGAGTGTATAAAACAGTTATGTATTGTATATCTGACGCAATGGGTGTTTTTAAGAAACTTTAATTTCCGCTAAATGTTGTTATTGTGGCCTCTGCTGGACTGTTTTGAGTGTCAGGCTGTATTTGTGTATTTGTGAGCAGTGCGCTAATCAACATTGCAGAGATGGACTGTTTTTGTTTTGGACTCACATCTCTTGGGCTTTCATGGGTGACATGAAAATGACTTCCCCGAGTCATTGTGAGAAAGTAACCTATTTTTTTTTACTAAGCTACATTACATTTTTCACTTGAGTTACTAACAGGGTCACAATTCTGGAGCACTGTAATTTTTCTCCTGCAGTCATGAACAAATAGAGTATAAAAAGACCAATTAAAATTATTATAAAAAAGAATTCCTTTGAATGATTGTGATATTTGTATTATTGGACTGGCAGGTGGACCTTTTTTATGCAAGTGACTTTAGGTGTACATTTTCAATACCCGTCCCTGGCTGAGTGAAAGCCATGCCCAACCCCAAATGGTTAAAAATGTATGTTTGTCTCTAGGCTAAGTGTTTATCTCAATGAATTAGAGCAATACACCGTAATATCTGGTGTGTGGGAGGGCAAAAAATAAATGATCCCTTAGTTGCCCACCTACACGGTTGCAAGAGTACTAATAACAAACAAGCCTAATTTTAGCAGTCCTGGTAATTATTTACACACTCTCACTGTCATTTCACATTTACTTCCTCCTTCTGTTTACGTTATATTGTACACATACACACCCGTCACACACTGCAAGCACATACAAATACAAACAAACAGTACTGTACATCTCACTATCACCACATCAAGTAATGGGGGGTGAGTGTATTTATACTTTTAAATAATAAATTGCATTGCATGGGGAAGGGCTAGGAAAACATGTTTTGTTTAAAAACTAGGGACCGTGTTTAGACTGTAAAGATACTACGCCAGTCAAGTACAGTAGATGAAAAACTGTGCCTGAGGAGACATTTACAGAGCTGCTGTAATGTCTGGTTAATCCTCCATAATGTCTTCCTGAAGAGGGCATCCCTAAGAGACGGCACCTGCCAGGAATACCATTTACACACACACACATCCTTGTACTTCTATCTTTGTGAGGACCGTCATTGACATAATCCATTCCCTAGCCCCTTACCCTAACCATAACCATCACAACTAAATGCCTAACCCTAACCCTTACCCTCACCCTAACCTAATTCTAACCTAACCCTTAAAACCAAGTCTTAACCTTCCAACAGCCCTTTGTAGTGAGGAATGGCTAAAATGTCCTCACTTTCCAAAAATGTCCTCTCTTTAGGTAAAAAACGTGTTCCAGTCTTTACTTTGTAGCAAGTACACACACACATAGACACACATCATAAGCAGATTACTTGCCACTTCCTGTCAATTCGCCCATGAATGTGTGTGTGTGTGTGTATTGTGCACTTGCGTTTGTCTGTAAATATAGTGAATGTGTATATATTCTTGTGTATGTGTGTGTATTGCTTGTTGTCATTACCTCTTCATAGATGTTTCCATCCAACCCCCATTGGGACAGCCCACGCCACAGGTGTTAACCTGAGTGGTCCCGGGTGAAAGAGGGTTTGTATTAATATTGCTCTCCCATTCAACAGTAGCACGCTAGCATACGCTACTGTGCATACAGTCTGTGTGTGCGTACAGTGTTTTGGTCTAAATTCTCAGTCATAAATCAATTAATACTGTATTTAGAAATGTTTATTAATAACATCTGAATGGACAATTTACAGTCTGCTTAACTTCGTGATAAATTTTCCTTGGACAGTAGAGTTAGTATCTCACAACTAAAGAAATATAAAAAAAAATTACAATATCTCACAATAAATAATGCATGCATTGTACCGAACAAATTGTCAAATAACAGTGTTCAACACAAAAACACAGAAACGATACTGGTAAACTAAGTTCAAACCAAAAGCCCCAGTGCCCTTCTTGAAATAAAGTACAGGGTATGGTCCAAATAAAACACATAGCCTCATAATTCTTGCCAATATCAACCTGGCCCTAATGTTCACTGCTGAGCCAGTGAAAATATTAGTGGCCAACAACAGGAAGGAAACCACCCTTTTTAAGTGTCCGTGCAGGAAAGTAAATACTTAATATTACAAACAGGTTGGTTTTTAACCTTTTATCTCTTGTCTTGACACAAGCAGCTATTTCGCTGATTTAAGAGCATTTTACAATAATTGTAAGATGCTGCTTTTGTGATGGCCCTTTTTTATTTACAGTATCTAACACAAATGATTGCAACTTAAAATCAGTGTAAACAAGCAAGTCTGCTAACATGTGCACCAAGCGGGAGCTGACCACTTCCGTTCCGCAGCCATTTGGCGTTTGGTGTAAACCCAGCGTTAGTGTTTCTTACTAGAGTTCTGCACTGAAGTTCTCTCACATAGGAGTTGGACAAAAGTCTAATTAAAAAAAAAACTGCTTTAATCACAGATACTGCCGGTTATGCTAGTGTTTTCTTTATTTTTACTATTCACTATGCATTTCATCAGTAGAATCTAATGGTCATTCTTACATCCTACATGACTGCCACACCCTTCTACCAATGTGCATGTGACTTACAAGGATTAAAACTTTCAACTGACTCGGATCAGTCAGTCTAATGTTTACTACCTTTTGCCCATTGCCATTATAACACTAGGCTTTCTGGGTCTCATTTCCATAGCATTGTCATTTCCATAGCAACATGAACACATTTGATTCAGGAAGTATTAACCATGTATTTGCTGCAGTAATGCGCTAAACCAGTGGCTTCTAAGGAACACAAAGGCAGGTTTAAAAATAGTAGCCTACTAATCCTCACTTTTTCACATTCAAAGAATTCGTATTACCCATATAGTTGTCTTTTAATGAAGTTAATCATTCACACAAATTCAACAGTAGCTACCTAACGGTAAGCTTTTTGGTCCACAGACTGCTGTCAGAAAGCACATTTAACCTGTTGGTTAACCCAAGGAGGTTAGAGGTTAGAATTAAAAAATAACCTTTAACCTCCTGGGGTTAATCTTAATCGTTTCAACATGTTGTTAGTACTGCTTGTTGTACTAAAAGGCTAAGCGTTAAATGTACTCTAGGAATGTATTTGGAATGTTGTTAAGTGCTTTTTGGCTCTCGTAACAGGAGGATTAAGAAAAACGTATCCCAAACAGTGTTCATCTGATAGACCTATTTCTAGTGAAACATCGATGGGAGCAGTGGCTTGTACAAAGCCACAATTACTACAATAAACACTTCTCTCACAATTCAGTTCTAGCATTGTCTGTCGACAACTATTGTCAAAGAGACATTGAATTTAAAACACAAGATGAGTCTCTCTCTCTCTCTCTCTCTCTCTCACATTCTCTCTCTCCCTTAGGTCATGGTGAGGGCGGTGCCTTCAGAGAGTTGGTAGATCCCCCTTGACTTCCACTTCCTGTGGTTCCCTGGCAAACCCACTGGACCATAAATTACAAGGGAGAATAGGGAGACAGGAAGAGAAAGAACAGAAGGAAGGGAAAAAGTAATTGATGTTGGTTAGTTACAGATGATAGCAAAGTCATTTAATGTGACTACATTCAACTTGTAGATTAATTTTGCATGTAGAATTTGGCAATTTATACTGGCTTATGTAAATATGGTACATAAACCCTACTATTACATCCTGTCTTATAAGATGCATGTAAAGCCTTCTGTATCATTTAGTACAGGCCTATGTACATCTACTGTGTGTAGCTTTCTTCTGCTAATAGTAATTGATACAGTCCAAATGTCAGAGCAGGGGTCACCAACCTTTTTAAAACTGAGAGCTACTTTTATGGTACCGATAAATACGAAGTGCTACAAGCTTGATACGCAATTCTGAACATACAAATGTTTTTGGGAGATTTTCACCGGTCTCGTGAAAAAAGACTGCTGTTTGCACAAAGCTGCCTTTAACCCACGGGCTTTATCTGCTCGTAGTGTGCTGCCCGGTGGGTAGTTAGCATGGTAACTTGTGTGACACATTCTGAAATGTCTCTCCACATTGTGCCGCTTTGCCGTCGCCACAGTCATACATGAGACACATGCAGGAATCTTTTACAGTGGTAAAAAATAACTCTTCCTCCCATTCATGTTTTCTTTCTTTTTTTGCCATTTTTTCGGGGTAAATCATCTCCTCATCTTCGTTGCACCCGCCAGCTGGTCGCCACGGCAATGGTTAACCGTTGCCGTGGAGACCAGCTAGACCCCTTCTCTAATCTACCCTCACCTAAAGGATTATTAGGAACACCTGTTCAATTTCTCATTAATGCAATTATCTAATCAACCATTCACATGGCAG
>JAODLI010031296.1:0-19634 GCA_027575585.1 Percopsis omiscomaycus | reverse complement strand
ATGAACAAATACCTCTGAGACGGTCCTTTTACATACACAAGACACAGAACCCAGTAACACAAACGCTCACATTCTGGAAAACACTATAGGGAGCTACTGTAGACTGACCCACAGAGGCTTGGGACTTTAAGGGTCCTACACTATTCTCCCATGAGCCATCCCACATACAAAGACACATGTAGGCACAGCTCATTCCTGCACACACAGACACTCTTCAATCCCCGTGACGGGAACATTTAACCTGATATCGGCGTTTCCAAGGCAACCTATTGTTCAATCTTCACGCGAAATTGGTGCCTCTGTGGCCGAGGGTGAGGGCCCTCTACAGACTGAGGTTTGTGTTCCAAGTGTTTGATGGAGTCTCACACTCCCTATGCTCGACTGATCATCCGTCTTCAGATGTTCCCTCTGACTGATGTCGCTTGGGACTACATTTTCCATAAACCCTATTGCCTCGTAAAGAGCTACCTCTAATTTGAGCATGTGTTTGTAATGAAGAATAGTTGAGCAATGTAGCGGTAGTTTAGTCGGCTGTTCCACAAACTGTATAGCGATGAGTTAATAGTTGTTGTTGTTGTTGTTATTATTATTAGCTGTTCAGTCTTAAGGCTGTAAATCCAGACCTCTGATTCTGCAGCAGATGTTACCAAGTGGCTAGCAGTTGGACATTTAAATTTAACAATTCCAGATGCATTGCTGATGGTCTAATTTTCTTACGTCAGATAAATAGATGAGTCAAAAAACTTCTGAGGATTTTGAAATAGCGGATACTCCTCAAAGCTGCTTTAAGCTATAGTGTCAGATAGTAGCTTTAAATGAAGGTAAAGTCTAAACAAAATGTTGTCATAACAAGCTAATGGTTAAAACACAACCAGGACTGATATTGAGGTTGACAGCATCGTGGTGGTTATCCTTTTTTAATACAAAAAAAAGACATTTCCCTGTTAGAAAATGATATTCATGACAAAAGTTTTTGTGTCTGCTAAATGGGGATTTTCTTTAAAGAAACAAACAAAAAACACTTCGGTGCATCAGTGATTGATAGCTGGAGCGTAATGGACCGGCATACCAGTTAACAGAGAACGGGACAAAACAAATTGCCCTGAAGTTTGCTCTCCTGGCTCCTGCTTCTGTTAACTCTTCTCTGTTGGCCCTTTTGTTTTAACACGGCACTGCAACCCGCATTGACATTTGCAATGACTCTCCGACTGGAAAGGTTTGCATTTCCACACTCAAATTGGCTGAATTCACAGACCATGCAAAATTACCACTTTAATTGAAAAGAGGAATCAAGGAGGATCCAACACCAGTCACTTTTTTTGTTTGTCTAATCGTTTCTATACTGTACGCTTGATTCTATATTTCAGGCATACTTATTCAAGTGCCACTTTTGAGGTGGGCTACAAACAGCCTCACAAGTAATTTGTAAGTCGGGGGGGAGATAAGGGAAATCCAGGGAGAGTACGAAAGCCACCAGGCCTCATCTATATATATCTCACTGATGGCTGCAGTAAGGAGAATTAACATGGAGAAACTGGCCCTGTAATCTCCCATCCTGCCTCTGCAAATTCACAGGAAATTACATCTGTGTGTGGGGGTGTGTGTGTGTGTGTCTGTGTGGATGAGCAGATGTGCACATTTATGCTGTAGTGGTACGTGACCACCTGTGCATGCGCACACACCTTTTTAATCAGTATCTGACGGGGAGGTTGTGACCGTCACGTTTTTCTGCACAATTAATATTTCAGGCATGGAGCCGACTACCATGATGTGTGTTGAGTGCAGTAAGCTGGTTCTGTGATTGGTGCTCGGTGAGAACATCCTGTCCCACCCCACAAGTAAGGAGGGCTTTGCTGCCTGTCTGGCGCTGCGTTGAGCGACACACCTCAGCGAGCTCAGTCTGTCTGCCGCAGTATAGCTCCCTGAACCACCCTGTCTCCCTCTGGCTCTGTGCGGTTCTCTCTCTATTTCTTTATTTGTGTGTGTGTGTGTGTGTGTGTGTCTCAAATTATGAAGAGAGCTTTATTGGCGAATGCATCTGTGTCTGTTGCCAAAGCATACCGTGTATGTAGAGGCTAAAAGATAAGACAATAAGAACGGCAACAAATCTCTACTACTTGGTCTCTCTCTCTCTCTCTTTGTCCCTGTCTTCTCTGTGTCGTCTTATTTTTTTTCTTCTCTCATTCAACACATGTTAATGTAATAAGAAGGCTTTCTATAGGGCTTGGTTCACTTCCAGTGGGATTACTGCAAGCCTAATATGGTGGGTGTAGTACAAAAGGTTTCTGCATATACATGCTAATAGTATGTAGTTAAGGAATGGCAACACAGTCCTCGCCTGTTCCCTCATTCTCATGGCCTCAGGATCATTTGTGCCATTTGTCTGCTAGCTTTTAAATCGTATACTAAAAACACAAAACACTAGTTTTGTGTTTGTAGGCCTGCGTCCTCCTCTCCTACAGCTTAGACTGTGAGCTTACACAACTTTCCAATCTGTTGTGGACTGTGCTCTCTGCCTATGTGTGGAAAAGAAAGACGGCTGACTGCACACAGATTGTGTGGCCATGGCAGACAGATGAATGGATCAGCTTCTCTGATAGACGGTGGGGTGGGACACTTGTCAATGCTCTCTCTCTCTCTGTTTCTCCGTCTCTGTTTGAGTAAGGCTTCTGGGCTGGTTCGGGCCAGATGGACACTTGTAGCTGTCCTTCAGACGCTTATATTGAATGACATTGAGCGGTTATCAGTCCATGTCAGCCAGCTCCCATCCATCCCCTGTTTTAACCTGCAGCCCGGGACACCAAAGGGCAGCTAAGAGCAGTGTGCCATGTCACCTTGCCCTATATGTGTATGTGTTTACACAGCTGTGTGCAAGACAAACTGGCCTTTTTTTTTTTCTGTGTGCCTTCTCAGGCCAGCTCTCTGGCACTCCGAAGAAGAAGTCTATACATTTTAATCTGACCATAATTTGCGTCGCCCTTTTAGGCAAGGGGGACTAGGTGGGAGGGAATTCACATGCACAATACTTACTCACTCATGCACTGTGTGCGTACACATTCACACACAGACGGTGTTAATGCTTGCTGGCTGGGGTCATTTCTGTTTTTGTGTACTAGTGTAGGTGGCAGTACACATACAGATTCATGCCTGTAGGGATTTTCAATGATGTTTATAGTATAACATTGGCTATGTTATTCTTAGTGTTTATATGCATTGAAAAAAGGAGGAGAGAGCGAGCTTGCAGGCAATAATCCAGGGAGAGAGCGAGAGACCTTGCTTACAAAATAAACAGAGGTAGGGGAGAGAGAGTATGAAGATAGACAAAGAGGCCTCAGGTAATATTTAGTGAGGGAGCGCTCACAACACGCATGGATGGATGGGGCAGCATTGTGTTGTGTTGGAGAGAACAACATGAAATAGAGGAAGGAGAAATAAGACTAGCTAGCTCTTAGCTTATGAGGTTGACGCTGCTTGGTAAACAACTTGAAATGTTAGCACATTTCATTTAATTCAATTAATTTTTCATTTTAACCTAGCATAATGATGTGGGAAAACAGTCCTCCAGGCACTGCTAGCTAGCCAGTGTAATCTCTCTGTGGTCGGGTATTCATTAACAGCCTGAATCTTCACCCACAACGGATTTAGGCGTTAATGAAATCCTTAAGTATTGGCTATATGCCTTTTCTTTTAAATTGTGCCAACTCCAGATGACCCGGCATTATGCCACATTCACTTGACTATACTGAACCGCACTGAGGCAGCATAATGCTGCCTCAGTGCGTCCTTTTACACAGCAATCCAGCGTTCCGGAACCGGAGGCGTGACCAAGAAGCGTGACATGTAACACAGCGTTGGCGGAGAACTGTCTATGTTGTATTGATGTTGTGTTGGGTTACCTCAGCATGTCTCGTTGATAACACTGTGCTTCTGGATACATGACTCTGGTGACTAGGGCTGGGTATTGGCAAGGACTTTACGATACAATACATATCACGATACAAGGGTCACGATACGATTATATCATGATACATTGCGATACGTTACATATTGCGATATATTGCGATATTCCACATAGTAAAAAATTAAAACAGAGCTGAAATACCACATATCGGCTTTATATTTTTAAGGAAGGAGCTGCTGTAATTTTGTCAGCTGCGTCTGTCATGTTGCATCCAAATTTCATTGTACCAGAAATGGAGGCCATCAGTTCTAGGCAACTAGCCATACTGCGACATCTAGTAGTTGTAGTTCACACACCTTTTTAAAACGAGAATCTTCCAAAAAAAAGAATACATTTTTGATCTGGAAATCGATTTAGTATATCGCGAAAATAAATACCGCGATATATCGCTGTATCGATATTTTAGCACAGCCCTACTGGTGACGAGCTTCGTCAAAACCGTGTGTGTGTGAGATACAGGGGAATGCTTTATTCAGCCACTACTAATGGAACGACAGATCTACGCAAATGCTGGAAGGGCCCCTCAACCCATCTCCCCCTCACTTGTGTGTGTGAGATAGTTGGGTATTTGGTACATGTGTGTGTGCGCTCCTTGTGTCCACTTTTCCTAGACAACGTCAATCCGACACCCGCTGTGCACACATGGGTGGGGGTTCACCATGTCTGTGTGTATGGTTGGGGGTTGGAGTGCCCCTCTTCTCAGTATGCTCTCCCCAGCCTCTCTAATCACTCTCCCTCCCCTCCCCTCATCCATCCCTGCTCCTGTTCTCCTCTGCTGGCATTCCTAATCGAGGTCTTTACCTTTTGCCCACATCCCCAGGCAGCCCAGACACAGGAGCTGTTGGGGGTCCGTGCGGGGGGAGGGGGCTATAGTTGACTTATTCCAGGCTGTTGTCGGGGTGTATATCATCACCTCCCTTCGTCGATTTCTCTCCTTTTTTCTTCTTTTCCCTCCCTCCAGCATGCTCTCTCAGCCTTTGTCTCTGCAGTGCCCTGGGCCTAAGGCTGAGACACCATAGACTATAATGATAGGGGGGGTGAAACCCATGTTCTGTTTTCACATTTGTCCCCACATTCTCCCTCCCTCTTCTCGCCTCAAGTCAGCCTACAGCTGGTCAACATACAGAGCCCTCCTCCTCCTCCTCCTCCTCCTCCTCTGTTGTGGACGGCTCTTCGCTCCACGTGCAGGAGCAGCAACTGAAAGCGTGTGGGTGGAGTATCCTGGGAGGAATGTGCGTGACTGTGACTGGCTGACACGCATATGCTTATGACATCGCACACACACACAGTGTTCTGGTAGCTGGTAACATCCTCTAACACAAATAGTTTGTTCCAAAATGGATATTTGTTTTTGTTCCACCACTTTTTTTTAGCATAGGGTTGGCTTTATGGGTTTCTATGGTCAGGCATGCAGTTATAGTTGGGGAACAAATCCAAGCCAATTGAATGTCTTAGGAGTAATGGGAGAGAGAGACAGAGAGGCATTCACAGACAGTGGAAAAAAGTGATGCGGTGGGGGTTCTCAGAGCTGCTGTGCATAAGCTGACCTCCTGGGGGATTCTGGGAGTTTTCTCTCGAAGTCTGAGTACAGGAGATGGAGTGCTCTCTTCATTCCCTGGCTAAAAATACTCTGTTTGCTCCTGAGCTTCCAACAATACAGCAGAATACACACACAGCAGGGCAGGAGATGTACCTTTGGTGAGTCATCTCTTTCGTCGGACATTTCCCACACGCCCGCTCTGGCGTTAATAACTCTATACAGCTGCTGTTGAAAGTGTGGCTCTTGCTAGGGTTTTTATGTTGACGTCGCCACCAGCAGGCATTAAGCGGCCCTATTCTTCAGACGTTTTCATGGCGGTAAGCCTTTCTGCACCAAACAAAGCCCTGGGCTTAGCCTCGGGCCTTACCTTGTGCACACGCCGCCCTACAGTTAATTCTGCCTTGAATAAGGAGTACTGTGGCCTTCCTGCCGAAACCTTTCCACGGCCACACCGCCTGCAAACAGGCTGCTGTGGCACACCAATGTTATTTCTGACCCCGGTGTGTGTGTGTGTGTGTGTGTGAATGAGGGAGTGAGAGAGGGAAGTTTGTGTGTCAGTGTACCCACATTAATAGATGCACCCGTGTGTACTTGAGAAATCAGCTGTGTGTGTGTGTGTGTGTGTGTGAATGAGGGAGTGAGAGAGGGAAGTTTGTGTGTCAGTGTACCCGTATTAATAGATGCACCCATGTGTACTTGAGAAATCAGCTGTGTGTGTGTGTGTGTGCACTGTGCCTCAGCTCAGCTGACACGGTGGAGGATCTAAATATATCCCTTTGAAGCAAACTGAAGAGGCTGCCTCACTAGCCAAACCTTTGTATAAACAAAAACATTTTAGACTATAATTCAAAGCCCCCACCCCCCCACCCCCACCACCACCATCTTAGCCAAAAGTGTTGTTCTGTGGTCACATGGTCAATACAGGGTCTGTCTTGTCCCCGCAGTACATGGACACCGAGGAATAGCTCCCCTTACCTGCACGGTGCAGGGGCGAGGCCTCTACCAGCTCACTCCGGCACAATCTGGATCAGTTGGCTTCAGTTTAGCAGCCATGCGGGCATTTGAGAAGGACTCTCGCAGCCTTTCTTTTCTCTTATTCAGCGCTCCGCATCACACTTGCTTAGTAATCATTTGTCTTTTTTTTTCCGTTTCATTCTGCAGTTTAGGGTTGAGTGCTCTGCTCAAGGGCACCTGCATGAGGATTGTTTAATAAGGGAGGGTAATTCGTTGACTTTCCCTGTCAGGATTTGCCCAGGGAAGAGGGAGTGAAGAGTCTTTATTGCCGATGTGACGTCACACCAAGCATGTTAGATTACGGGACTAGTGTGTGAATGTGTGCTAGGGATATACAGTATTGGTAGCAGATGGTACCCTTTGTTGAGACACAGGCCTGCACATAGTTGCGTCTGTATGCCAAAGGTGTTTTCCAAGAGGAATGAAAAATTGGCCATACAAAACCAGCTTACCGGCTACAGTCCCTCCACCAAGGTGATGGCTTTTGTCAGGACATTTCCTCGCTCCGTTTGAGAGTGTTCCGCCCCCGTAAACCCTCGTTTCACTCCATTTGTGCCACACTGCAGTTTTTTAGAAAGGCTATTCCTTCTCCTCGTTAAATTTTGATGCAAATGTGTCCTTTTTGGATGCTTTTGATTTGGTCTGCTGACAAGCTCATCATTTGCGGTGTAGTGTGCCATTCCACGGGTGGATTCTTCTAGCGCACTCTTAACACTCTTAACTTCCCCTTTCCCTAACTTGTCCCCTCCCCTGTCTTCCAGATGCGTCAGAGGAGTTTTTTGAGTACGATGCTGAGGAGTTCCTGGTGTTCCTGACCCTCCTCATCACCGAGGGGAGGACGCCAGAGTGTTCTGTGAAGGGCAGGGCCGAGGGGCTGCACTGCCCCCCCGCCCAGTCGGCCATGCCGCCACTTCACAAGCACGAGTGCAGCGACAAGCTGCCTCAGGTAAAGTCATTACCGTAAAGGAAACAATGATTTACATAAGAAATAGCCCCAGTCTGTTTTCTATTGTTTTATGTGTGCGGGCTGTCTCTGTGGTTGCCATAACACATTCCTTTGTTTTGATTACCTCCGTAGTGTTGCTTGTTTATCACACATTGGCAGCATGTTGGGTAGACTGTGACTAACTCCTGGTGTTAAGAGTTATTTGCTAGTCTACAAACCCTAAAGCAAAACTCAAACCTGAAAAGCATAGTGAAAGAGGAAAACAAGAGGTTGGCTGGGTGTTAGAGGGGTGAGTATACCGGTGGTGGTTTGTGGATTAACTCCGGCCAGCTCCCCCCGAGATCCTGACGATCGGCTTTTCCAAGCCACAGTTGGTTCTTCAGTTAATTTTAGGCCCACTTAGTCTCTCTAATGCGGTTCATGCCGCTCTCGTTGCCCCCCACTGGTAACATGCGTCACCATTATAGACACACCTAGGTTAATGCAATGATACTTCTCATGTGCGTGCATGGCAAAGCACCAAGTAACCTCGACGTTGGCATGCCCAACAGCCACACATCCCCTCAAGAAACCCAGCCAACAAAGAAATGAAAACAACAAAAGGGAAATGTTTATAGAAAGAAAATCCTACAACTCATCTTAACACTGGTTTAAACAAATGTTTTTTTCAGATAATTATATTGAATCCTCCTAATTCTATTTAGTCCTAAGGGCGTCCTACTGCATGTGTTCAAATGGTCATTCAGTGACGCTTCTATCCCACGCGACTTAACGGTTGGGAGTTGACCACCCTCGCCACTAACTTATTCTGCCCATCATTGCTGCTCAACTTTTGCCTTTTGTAGCACTAATCCAGAGTGACGCGCTGAGTACAGTCGTACAACACAAACGACATAAACCTAAGTCCCCCCCTTTGCATGCAGTGATTGATGAGTGCACGAATCGGAGCCATGTTGTGCAAGGAAAAGACGAAAGCTGCAACAACACACCCTCTGTTGCAAGGAGCGTTGAATGCAGAACTGCATTTAGCAAAGAAGCCTTTTGTTGTCGTGTGAAACATGAGGCGTTCGGCCGCGGTAGAGGCGCTGGTGGGGTCTTGTTTGGGTCCCATCTGCTGGGTCCCTGGATGCGGAGGCCCCGGTCTTGACACGCACTAATCAACAGCGCGACCCCCTGTGTGTGTGTGCAGTGTCGCCAGGCCCGGCGGACCCGCTCGGAGGTGATGCTGCTCTGGAGGAACAGCATCCCCATCATGATTGAGGTCATGCTACTGCCAGACTGTTGCTATGGCGATGAGTGTCCCCCCAGC
Organism: Percopsis omiscomaycus; assembly: GCA_027575585.1. Lineage (NCBI taxonomy): Eukaryota > Metazoa > Chordata > Actinopteri > Percopsiformes > Percopsidae > Percopsis > Percopsis omiscomaycus. The sequence goes on along the minus strand of JAODLI010031296.1, from coordinate 10,864 downwards.
GACCCCATCAGTGACCCGGTCATAAAACAAGACGCTCTGCTGCTGGAGAGGTGGACCTTACAGCCGGTGCCGAGACAGTAAGGAAGAGAACACACACACGCGCGCACACAAAACCTAACATGAGTTACCAGGAATATGTTTTCTTTTCCGATTAAAATGTGGAGTACATTCAGTGTAATAGCTTCACACTTATTAAATCAGCATGGTTTCAACCAGGCTACCTTCATATGTCTTCTATGTGAAGACATATGAAGGTAGCCTGGTGGAAACCATCTAGTGTGTAATTTCACACTCGCGCACACACACACACACACACACACACACACACACACACACACACACACACACAGGCAGACTTCAGGTCCTCTGAAAGACGGCCGACAGCACCCTGTAGGCTTGTAGTGTCCTTCACCTGACTATAATGGTCTGACTAATGCCCTCGCCTCCCCGCGCTGCGTGCGTTAGGAGTGGAGACCGCTTCATCGAGGAGAAGACGCTACTGCTGGCCGTTCGCTCCTACGTCTTCTTCTCCCAGCTCAGCGCCTGGCTCAGCGCCTCCCACGGCATCGTTCCCAGAAACATCCTGTACAGGTGAGATGCCACCTCCACACCTGGAGGGGTCCTCGTGTTCGCTGGGGTCGGTGTGGCTTATGAGACGTTGAACGTTGTATCCTCCTTTTTAGGAGTAGATTTATAATCTTTATTGTAAGGAAATGGCGTTTTTAAACCCTGTTGGAGTCATGTATCAATTTTAAATAAATATGAATAAACTATGCTGGTGTGAACACACAAAGGACAGTGCTATTTCAGTGATGTAATAACTCCAGACCTTGTTGGATAAAGACAAAGCACTTAAAGAGACTGGAGGCATTAGGTCTTAGAAATGTGACACACTCTTTCCTTGAAACTGCAAATGGGCTACAAATCTAAATGTTTCTCTATTATATATTAGCCAAGAACATATCTGAAAGCACAAAATCTTCAAGCTAATACCGTCTTCTAAAGAGCTTCAGGCAGCTCAACGGTAACAACAACATATTTTCGTTTCCAGGAAGTAAAATGTGAATTACGGGAAGTGAAACACAATTATTGGTCGAAAACAAACTCCCTAATAGCTTCAACTTTGTTTGCGTCTTTTTTCTCACTCATTCCTTTTTTTCCTCCCTTCCTTCCCTCATTCATCCATCAGGATCAGTGCGGCTGATGAGGACCTGGTGTGGCAGTTCTCCCAGCCACCGTCGGAGCACCTGTTCCCGGTCCCCAACGTGTCCCAGAGCATAGCACTGCGGGTGCGCGTTCAGTCTCTCCCCCGCCAGCCCACCTACCCCACCCTGGCCTGCAGCATCCACACTGGCCTGCCCCCGCTTTACTGCAAGACCCCCAACCTCAGCCCTGGCTTCAGCACCCAGGGAGGCCTGGCCGGCCTGAGGAAGACCCAGGAGCTGGCCAGAGACGGCCTCCTCCCCAACTCCAGCCTGCCCCTGTACAGCAAGAGCCCCAGCCCCATGTCTAGCCTCTCCATCAGCACCCTGCCCATACAGAGCTTCCCCATCAACAACATACCCATCAACAGCGTGCCTCCCCTCTACGGCAAGAGAAGCCAGGAGCCTGCTTCCAGCCACAGCCACCCTTATCAGAACGGAGAGCTCCCCCAGGTGAACGTCCCGCTCCGCCAGGCGCCCTCCGCCTTCCACAAACCCCCCTATTCCCCTACGCCTTCGCGGTCCCACTCCCCCTCCCCTCTCCCTCCCACTGGGAAGGCAGGCAGGTGGCTCTACTCCACCCTGAACGGCTCCTCGGAGCACGCGCAGGTGGAGGACTTCGGGCCCAGCACCAACGGGGGAGAGAGCTCCAAGGGAACCCCCCCGGAGCCCCTCAGGGCCTTTAAGGCGTTTTCATTGGCCGAACCGCCCCGCTGTCCCTCCCCCAGGCCAGCGGCCATGGAGACCAACCCGCTGATTGGCTCTCTGCTGCAGGAACGACAGGAAGTGATCGCCCGCATCGCACAGAGGCTCAACTTCTGCGACCCGACCGCGCCGCCCCTCCCCCCGGGCCTTTTCCCCACCGACACCCCTCCTAAAGCCATGTGGGGCGGCAACCATGACGACCTGACCGTGGGTAAGACCAAAGAACCAGAGGCCCCGCCCTACGAGGCCCTGGGCCGCGTGGGCCCCACCCCTTTCGACACACCCCTGACTGACACTTTGCCCGGCAAACGGGAGAGCCTCTCTCCCAAACCTGCAGCCTGCAGGAAGCTAAAAATGACAGAGAGCAGAGACAGAGTGGAGGAGAGGAATGGAGAGGTGGAGAAGGAGAGAGAGAGGACCAGAGACGAGCAGAGGGAGAGGGGAAGAGAGAGGGAGAGAGAGAGGGAGAGAGAGAGAGACAGTTCGCTTATAGCCCAGGCAGTACAAGACATCACTAGACTCATCCAGGAGAGGCTGTCAGCGGCCTCTCTGTCCCCTTTGCACAGCCGGAGCGGCAGCCACTTGCTGCAGACACACACCACCACGACCGTCACGCACACGGTCCGCACCTATTCCCACGCCCCGCACGCCCCTCACAGCGATGCCACCAACGGCCACACCAACGGCCACGAGCCTCAGAGAGACACGCACGCACCCGTTTGCACAGAAGAGCAGCGCGCCCGCCGGGCCCACAGCGGCGCCCGCGTTCCACTTGAAGCCCCCCATCATAAAGGCCAGCCACGCACACCGGCCGCTCAACGTTTACAGACGCCCCCTCAGGAGGAATCGAGAGCCAGAACCCCGTCGCCCCTGCTGGAGGGGAACGGCCCGAGGACCGTCCAGAACCGCGGTTGGACTCAGGCTGACTCCAGCCCAGTCCTCAACTCTAAGTTAACCCAGAACCACAGCAAGCCTCAGACCCAGACCCAGACCTGTACCCCAGCCCAGCCTTCAGCCCACCAGGATGAGAACCAGGCACCCTCAGGACCAGCTGGCCCCGTCCCCTCTAGTCCAGAGACCACGCCCCCTAGCAACGTCCTGGTAAGAGACTCGACACCACCCAGGTGCAGCGACCCTTTCAATTACAGTACCAGAACAATCAATCCATCGCCAGAATGAGTGCTGTTACATTACACCCTGTTTGAAAACTGAGACTTGCTTAAACTCAAACAGGTTAGCAACATGCATTTTGGCCTAAATTACCTCTCGTTTGATAGCTTGAAAATACTGTATATAAAAAAAAATCTAACCTGTGAAGCAATGTATTACGACAGGGGCATAAATCACGGTATCCTGTGATACAGGATTGTTACATTACCTGTGAACCACTTACTGTAGCTTTGTGCTATCAATCATGTTTTCTTCTTTTCCCAGTATTTAGAGTTTCTTGTGAGAGGCAGTCAGAGGGGGGCTGGCATGCAGATAAATAAACGTTTTAGTAAATACTGGTGATATTGGTTTACATGCCAGCTGCCTCATGCTAACCGTCCCACCCCCACCCCGCACACACTCACACCTCCTGTTCTGTGTGTCTGTCTCAGCGGCCCCACAGCCCCTCCCCTCTAAAACCCTGCAACAGCTGGAAGAAACCGAACCGCCACTCGTTAGACGCCACTGCAACCAAGGCCTTTCACCCCTGCACTGGCCTGCCCCTGCTGTCAAGCCCTGTAAGACACAGACACACACACACAGATACACACACACACGCGCGCGTGCACAAGCCAGCCATAATAAAAACACTGGTCTGACTCTTACACATTTTTATTTAACAGCTTATGGGTTTGTCGTAATTGCATACATACTGTAATCGCTTTTAAAGCTTCTACATTTTGTCATTCAGAGATGCATACATCAAGCATAAGGGTAAACACACACACACACACACACACACACACACACACACACACACACACACACACGGACTAGCTGGCCTAGCATGACTCAATGTCAGTTTTCAGGTTATAGGTTTCGACGCATTATAAATAGAAGCAGAGCCGCCTTACACTTCTCACAAAAGCACGAACTGGATTACCCTTACTCACTCACTCACGCCATATAGCCATTGTCATGTTTCCAACTTGTGTTTGCCATTAAACCACACGTGCAAGTCTTATTTCTCAGCTGTGAGTCACAAGAGCCTCACTGCTGCATTCAGTGTGTCACTGCTGCCTGTGAGTGTGTCATAAAGATAGGCTGTCATATAATGGCATACTGTATAGTTTCTGGGTGTGTGGTGAGTTTGTTATGGTTGTCAACACACACGTACATTAACACACACGCACACACACAGGCACAGAGTGTGAGCCACGTGACTCATAAAACCACAGCAGCAGTGCAGCAGTCTGACTGGGTTCCTGTTGAAACGAGACCAACAGATCACCAGATTCCTAGACCTGTGCTGTTTCCTGTTTCTTAATCCGCCTCGCCATCACACATGGACACATGGGGCCTTTTTCCTTTTACCAAGTGAATTCACTTGACCTTGAAGCAAAACAAGTTCAATTAATTTACCTAGTTGATGAGGCAAGTCAATTGGTGGTGAATTAGGAACAACTGAATTTGGGAATCTGGACCAGATGATTTTATGATGATTTAAACAGCATGCAACTGCTAATGTTTTTCGACTCGCTCACGTTCTATGTTTCCGGGCGCTTCTCCGGTGTGCTCCCGGGCTGTTAAATCACTTCCTCCTTTATGGAAATGATTGCGAGTTATTAAAGTATACTTTAACATTTGCATAAAATTTAATAGTTATGGAAAAATTTGATGGGACAAACGGCCTGCAAGCCAACAGACTGAAACTGAAATGCACATAAAGTTACACTTCAATATACACACAAGTATATTAATTATTTCATGCTGTTTTTATAGTTCTTCCGTGGCTTTTATGATGCTTTTGGCCCTGGGACTTGTTTAAAACAGTGTTTCTCCGAAAGTTCGGTAATGTTACGAGTAACAAACCTTTTAATTACATAGCACATTTCAATTTCAGTGAAAGAATCATGAAATGACACTGTATACCGGTAACAGTAGGTACTGTGTTATTCAAAGAGAATAATCCCTCACATGCGTGTATCTCTGTGTTGGGTGTGGCTGACTGTGTGAAGTGCACATCTCCATCGTGCCAATGCTACACCAGCAGCTCATCTGACACTGTGGGAGTTACAGTATATTGTTTTAATGTATTGCTGTACTGGATCAATGTTGGCTATTAGGCTTATTAGGCACTACTTAGTAATGTAATTTCCCATCTATATTACTCTAAAATATAAGTATATTATTGAAACATTTACTATTACTGGCTCCACTGCTTTTTTTAGTAGTTCTCACTGCTCTCATTCTCCTGTATGTATCCCGCCCTCCTAAACTGTTCATGAGTGAGCTGCAGTTTGAACTGGAGTAGTGTGATGGTTTTGCTGCGTGTGTTCTAAACCATGTTTTGTGCGTCAATGGCAGGTTCCTCAGAGGAGAACCCAGACAGGCTGCTTTGACCTGGACACCTCCTTGACAGGCTGCAAGGGACTCCCCTGGGCGTCTGGGAAGAGGTACCCACAACTGGGATCTTTCTCTAGATGGATTTTCAAACTTTTTTCTTACATTTTGAGATTTTATTTGGAGTACTCTGTAGATGAAATCCATTGTTTGTGTGAGTGACTTCGACTAGTATTGTCTAAGCTTTATAAAATAATAAAACTAACTTGCATGATTTACTATGATGATCTACTTCTTCTACACTAAACTTCTATACTACTTAAGCAGTGTTTATATGCAGGGCCAAAAATATCAACTGAATCAATCAGTTAGGGCTGGATAACATGAGGGGGGGAAAAAAGCCTTGAGAGACTTGTAATTCTAAGTGGTCAGGTCAACCACTCTGCTCCTCTCACACTGCCACCTGCTGTGGCACTGCTGCACTGCGACTTCACTAAAAACCACAAACATAAAGCTCAAAATGGCAGGCACAACTGGGCTGGCTCTATTCAAACAGGGCTCCATAGCACCTCCCCAAACAAAGCATTCAGGATGTAATTGCAGCTCTGTGCTTACCTTGCTGCAGGGGAGTGTTTCAAGTATTTGACCTTTAAGGCTTGACAATTACTGCCAAGATTTTGCCAAATCCTGGTTCATATTGGCTGGGGGCTGGTAAGTTAGTCTATTCAGCCAGCTGCATTTATAAGGTCCAGTTCTAGGCCGCAAAACTTGCCACAATGGTTAGTCCATATAGAAGCTACAATAGATTCATCAGGAAACGTGACAGGGTGGTTCCCCGCTCTGTTTGTATATCGGCAAGCTGTGTGATGACGATCATTCTAACAGCATATGGAAATGATAGATAAGGTGTTGGTTTAGATCAGATTCTTTCTCAACATTTCAGTGAATTATGTCCCACCCTGAACTCCCTTGGCCCTAATAATACATACAGCAAGGAACTCCATGACTCATCTCCAGCCACGGCCCATCACTCAGAAAGCATTTGTACATATCCGGCAATGCGAACCTGTGTGTGTTTAACCTTTTTAGGGTGTGTCTAAAGAGAGGAGAGGAGGACACAGATGAGTCTCAGCTGTTCAGCGCTAGTGCTCCACCTGCTAGCCTCAGTCTTCTGGGAAACTTTGAGGTATGACAACAGCACAAACACACATACACATACACAGACCCAGAATCAGTCATAATTAGAATTGGGGTTACCTTCACCTGTGCCATTTGGTAACCCCAAATGAATTCATCTGTATATTTATCAGGAAATAAGCTGCCACTAATAGGACCAATTCTTTCAGAACTAGCCACCATCAAAGTGTTCATTTAGGGCTGCGGCTTCTACGTAGTGCATGTCCGCCCTACCAGCCACCATAGCAGATGCACGTTACACAAGAAAATGGTGACAGTGTCCTAAGTCTGAGCCTAAATCACATGACCTTTGCAATTACTCTGCCTCAGTCTGTCTGAATGACATGGGTCAAGGTACAAACCAAATATGTATTGGTGTTTTGACCAAAACAAATGTGTTCTCGACAGGAGTGTGTGCTGAACTACCGCCTAGAGCCACTAGGGACAGTGGAAGGCTTCACGGCGGAGGTCGGTGCCAGCGGATCCTTTTGCCCCAGTCACATGACCCTGCCTGTGGACGTGTTTTTCTACAGCGTCTCTGATGACAACGCTCCCTCGCCATATATGGTGCAGTTACTTTCCCATCCAGCCCTTGACTTTCCAGTTACTGGTTTCTGTCTTTGTGACACGATTGTTGTCCTTCTCTTACAGGGTGTGATCAACCTGGAGTCGCTGGGCAAACGGGGTTACCGCGTACCTCCATCAGGAACCATTCAAGTGGTGAGGAACCTTTTTAGTAGTTGTTATAATTTACATGGATAGGGATTCTCTTTGCATAGAATATATACCTGGGATGACTATATTACAACAGGCGACATGGGGATAGGGAGACCCCTAGAGGTACAAAATATAAAAGAGGTAGAAATGCACTAACGAATATTCAGGCATTAAGACTAGTGGATGAGGCCACTATAGTCAAAATTGTTGCATTCTATTATCATTATGTGCTGAATTTGGGTTTGTTTTCAGCGAATAGAAATTCCAAAATTGCTTTGGTAACTACATTTAGTTGTTTTCCAACCAGTTTGATTTAGTTTCAACAGGGGGCAGGAAACGATAGTGGTTGTGGTGGTTGACTCTCTGCCTAAAGGTGGTGGGTTTCAAGCAAGATGCCGATGTGAAATGAATATTTGTAACTTTTTTAAGCATCTACTAAATTACCTACATTGTTTTTAAAAGAAAAAGGTTCATAGGGGCTCAGCAGCGAGCTCTGATGGGAGAAGCTGGCTACAGCTATATAACTAGCTACTGTCTCTGCTGAAGCTTAGATGCACATCTCTCAAGAACGAATCTAAAGAACATTTGTAAAGAACAATTTCAGGATGGCTTTGTGAGTGAGGCCCACTGTTTCCTTGTTATGTTGTGGTTAACGTCAAATTCTGATCCCTTTTGTCCAAATCCTTTTTTCAAGCTGTATCTCTTCCTGTATTAACGTGGCACTGGGTATAAAACCAGCTCTTTTCTGGCTCTCACCGTCAGACCTTATTCAACCCTAACAAGACAGTGGTAAAGATGTTTGTGGTGGTGTACGACCTCCGAGCCATGCCAGCCGGGCACCAGACCTTCCTACGACAGAGGACCTTCTCCGTTCCCGTTCGCCGCGACACGCACACACACAACAACAGGAAGCCCCTCCATCTGGGCCAGGGGCGTACCCTGCGCTACCTCGTTCATCTGAGGTAGGACAGATGGGAGAATAGACAATATTTGGGTGCTTCGCGTTGTCGCAGGTTCTACATGTGAAGCTTGGGCTAGCTAATTTAGTGCCATGTTATTAAATCCTCTATTTCTAAGGAGTTTATTCAACTTGGGTTTTGCCTGCTTTAAATTTATATCGATACATTTAAACTTTTGTGCTTTTTAGAGGCTTTATGAAATTATATTTTTTGGATTTTCTCTCTGTCTCTCTCTCCAGGTTTCAGAGCTCCAAGTCTGGGAAGATCTACCTCCACAGGGACATCCGTCTGCTGTTTTCCAGGAAGTCCATGGAGGTGGACAGCGGTGCTGCCTATGAACTCCAGTCCTTCACAGAATCCCCTGCCGACCCACCCTTCTCTCCACGGTGCTGAGACGACCACCAACACCTGGCAGGCCGTTAAAGACTGAAACCACCCTGTTACCAGGGATGGAATATAAACTTAGCCCATTTGCCTGTGGCTAGTATTTGATTGGCGTCTAATAGAGAGTGGGTACAGGGATAGCAGTCAACTACATGGGCCGGTGCCCAAATTGTATTATTTTTTTTTATATATATATATAAATTCCATCCCTGCCTGTCACATAGGACACAAATTGGGTGCTTTGAGCCTAGGAGATCCATCAGAATTGAAAGCTTATTCTTCATTTATTTTTTCCGACTTTGGTGCAGAGAGGACATTGGGAGGTGGCTATGGTCACAGTGAATGAGGTTCCATTTCTGATGCTGCTCTACCTGTCAACAGGGCCTTAACTCATTTGACAGGTAGCGGTGTTTCACGCCTCTGGCCTTACTACAACTGTGCACTCTTTCCAGCGTCTGGCAGGAGATGAGAGCACAGAGGTGGTCAAACCCAATTGACCCCTAGGTTAGGGGTCAATTCACTCAGTTGAAACTGTAAATTCAAAATGCATTTCAGCCACAATAATTACTTTTTTGATGGAATTAAAAACAAAACAAAAAATTCAAAGTTTTTGATGTTTGACGATAAAAGCCTTCTTGGATTGTGAAAATGAATTCCACCCAGACCCAATGGCTCAGAGCAGGTGTCACATTAAAGCAGGCATGCGTGGCGGGTTCTGTTGTGGTACCGTGCTTAAAAAGGAATAAAAAATATATATATAAAAGAGAACCATGGACCACTGAAGAAGCTGAACAAGCAATCAAGCCAGAGCAAATCAAATGGCGAAGTCAGAAGCGCACTGTGTTTTCTGTTTTCCACAATAACTGGAAATGAAATAAAATAAAAAATGTAAAAAGAATTGTAATATTCTAATACTTTTTGTACTGTTACAGAACCAATTTATCGAAAGTGTTGCAATAGAAAGAGTAACATTAGTTTAGTGTTTACACATTTACTTTCAGTTTACCTACCATCAGTTATTTAATATTTAAATTAATATTTCAGTTACTACTCATGTTGACGTCTGTCATGCTGATGATGTAGTGCAGAATCTGTAAATCATAGTATGTATTTTTTTGACATTAATATTCAAATCTGAAAAAACTATATATATCTTATAAAGCAATCTTAAAACATGGTCTGTGTCTTTGTTTTAAATATCAACAACTACATTCACACAGAGAAAATAAAGATAGACTTTCTTCGCTTAACACTAATTCCTAAAGAGATTAATTCTGAGACAACATATTCAGTTGACTAGTCAACCCTACTTGCTACGAAAGAATCAACTTGTATGAGATTAAGAATCAACAAACAAAACATTTATGATGTGGGATATATCAGTATTTTTGGTCTAGAAATTAAAGCATAGTAGTTGGTGCTTTTTAAAAATTATTTTCAAATGTAAACAGTTATATTTGTTAGTATTCCTCATTTAGAAAAGAAAGAAACAATACGGGCTGATTTATTGATGGAAATATTTACGATCATGCTGATAATACAATGAGTTGGAATTGATGTACAATTATGTTGGGTTCTGCATGGCTGGCCATGTTGGTGTGAAGGGTAATGAGAAAGCAGACGAGATTGCAAAGAGATTTAGATTAAATGATGATGAAATAATGAAAGTTCCCTTTGGAAAAGGTGAGGCCAAATTGTTAATAAGAAAGGCAGTGAGGGATTTGTGGCAGAAGAAGTGGGACACATCAAAGGGAGACATAGTTACAGCATACAGAAATCAATTAAGGTGAAGGATTTCAAAGAGAAGTGCAGAAGAGAGGAAGTGATTTTTTCAGGACTTTGGACATACTGGATTAAAATCAACTATTTAATGGCAGAGTGCATATCAGATAAATGTGATGATTGTAATGTTCTTGAAAATGTTGAGCATGTCATTATGAGGTGTTATAAGTATAATTGTGAGAGGAGCATCTTACGTGATAAGATATATGAGCTAGGATGGATATGGAAGTTGGCAGAGATGTTAGGGATGAGTGAGAAAAGGGGCGAGTGTTGTAATGCTCTCTTTATTTTTCTTAAACATACAGGATTAGATAGATATAAAGATATACTGTATAGATATATATAGATAGATAGATACACTCACCTCACCAGGATTATTAGGAACACCTGTTCAATTTCTCATTAATGCAATTATCTAATCAACCATTCACATGGCAGTTGCTTCAA
>JAODLI010031285.1:0-19636 GCA_027575585.1 Percopsis omiscomaycus | reverse complement strand
GGTGGATGCTTATGCTCTTGCCTTACAAAACGCTCTTTGGACGCTAGTGGGGCGTGTTGACAGCATCGGTTGCATGCCAATTCGTGTTAGTCAGATATTTATTTCCTGACACCAACTCTGCAAACTCCTCCGGTTAGTATACTGTAGTATACTGTATGATTTTCAAGTAAGCAATACCTACAAATCTACACTTATTTGTTACTGTTAACGTCAGGATAACAGATGACTGCGATTTTGTTAAGGGAGTCTGGTCTTCCTTCCTGTTCATATTGTTTTAGTTATGGCTAGCATGGGCTTGCGAAACCCCATACTGTATTCTGATGCTCTTCTCTTTATCTATTACTAGATCTGTATTATCCGTCGTGTTATCTGCCACCGTTCACAATAATTAGTTTGGCTGTCATTGGTTACATTTATTTTTGCTGTATTTTATTTTTTTAAACGGACGATCGAATACGAATTATCCATGTTAGCTGTGTGGACTAACCTAAATGTACTTTGTCAACGTGCAAATAATGGTTTCTTCCAGGCTACCATTATTAACATTATAAATAAAGTGTAGTTGCCTTTTATTGTAATTTTAATCATATGTAACGTGGAGGTGGGCCTTATTAGGTTTTCACAGTTAAAATATTTAAAATAGCCTAATAGGTGTGTCCCATGACATTCATATACAGAACTAGTTTAGCAACAGTGCTTTGTTCCTGGGTGTTCTACATCTTTGGATTGTTAAGGTTAGAGCTAGGGAGTGTTTACATGCCAAGTCAAACAGTGCATACGCCTATACTGTAGAGTAATTAGGCCTAGTAGTACTGTACTTCTGTTTAATTTCAGTTATAAATTCTGATGTCATCATTATTTTGTTGAATTAGGCACAAATATATATATATAATGGTAGAATACATTTTTTGTCAATGCACACTTCACTACAATATACTATGTATGACATCTAAAGGCCAAATTCCAATCAAGCTCAAAGCTAATACAATGTTTTTTGCTTGCATTTTATACCTCACCTTCTATCTTAACAACTTAAAATATTTTTTCAAGCCTTTACTAAAGAACTAATTCCTCATCTTTTGCGCAATGTTTACAATTTGAATGCTCCATCATTTGCATTTAACTGAGAGATGCATACAAAAAACGATGTATCTACGACTCCTGTAGTATATCGCTCTGTGGCTGTTACATTGATTAATTTTGGCCTATACATACATTAGATTAGATTAGATTAATCTAATCAAAAGTCTGTGAGTAGTCTGAAATGTTGTGACTTGACCAAAGTAGGGGCCATACTTCAACATAAAAACCAAGAGAAGATCATTATTTATGGAATTTAAGGAATGACTTTAATTTAATACACACAGTTTAAAAAAGAGTTTTCAGAGATTGTAAATCTCTTGAATCTAACATTTACATTTACAGCATTTAGCAGACGCTTTTATCCAAAGCGACTTACAATCAGTAGAACAGTGGAACCAGTTGAATCTAACACACGTGTCAGGTACTGTAGTATTTGCTGTAAATACTTACCTAATACATAAACTATTATTCTATATTTACAGTTGCTAAAGATGTTTTTGGCCAAAAAACTCCTTGGGGGCATCATTGATGTTGTGAGGTGAGAATCTGTTTATAATACAAATAGCCTAAAGTCCAAAGTATACATACTTTTTTGGTCTAACCTATTTATGTTTGATCATTTGCAATTAGCAACATTGACCCTGCACAGTTTGTGCCCTCTGAACCCGTGAGTAACAACTAGCATGTGCACAATCTCCCCATTGCCGTATTTCTACTACTGAATAATTGCAACACTTCTAATGTCTGCTGATGTTGCTGTGCTATAGCCTCCACCAAGAAGACCACTAGCATATGCAGAGCAGAATGAGAGTGAAGAAGAAAAACAGTTCCGCAAAGTATTTCAGCAGCTTGCTGGAGATGTGAGTATGATGCGTGTGTCTGCCATTACCAATACTCTCAGGTAAAGCTAACGTAGGCTAAAGATGGGCTTACACGACAGGAGCTTTAAAATCCTAACCGTTTTTAAAATTGGGTTGAGTCTGCGTGCATATCGGGAGGTTTAAGACTGGATCTGTAGACCCCTCACATTAGCAGAAAATCTTGGCCGAACATCGGTCCCAGACCAGTTTTTGCCTCCGATTGTCAGGAGGGGTGAATCCGGGATAAATCGGCCCAAAACCCCTGTAGTGTGAGCCCATATTAAGGCATTGAAGGACAGGATTCTACATGTAGCCTACATGTAGAATCCTGTAACAGGACTTTCTCGTTTCCCAGGTTCATAAAATACAGCATAAGATTCAACCTTCAAGCAAACATTTTGGCCTGAAATATTAAATGTTTGTACTACATAGATGCTAGTCTATGTAGAAGAATAAAAAGAGAGCTTTGCAAGAAGTTTTAAGTCTTGGCTTTTCCTACATAATGGCTTTGTGCCTTTTGTGGCTGTGTGTGGGAGAGTTTTGTTTGTTGACTATTTTTGAAATCCTTACTATTATCCATTGACCATTAGTGCAGCTTGAGCTTGGATTCATACATGGTTTTTCAAAATAGAAGATAGATATCCATTTAAAATGGTTTAACTGTTAATCTTTGTCTTGTCCATGTCATGTAGGACATGGAGGTTAGCCCCACCGAGCTGATGAATATCCTCAACAGAATCATCGCCAAACGTAAGACATTTCTCTGTGTTGAGCAAATTTTAATTCATACACTATACGCCTTAGTACATTTACTGGACCTTTTAGAGATTAATAATATTATTATTATTACCTAATGCATTTATAGACTGTTTTTTCCCCCCCACATGACTCTAAAAAAATCTTCTTTTAAAAGTATAGCATCAGCAGTGCTGGCCTCCGATGGCATCGCACTGTGTGTCAGTCTGTGCTCACATTTCTGAAAAATGTTTTTCATGAGGATAGTTTTACATTTACAAACTGCATAGATATATTGGTACCACCCTTTTCGTGGTATTTCTTCCCCGGTAACGTTACAGCACCTTTTACTGGCTTACCTTGCATGCACATCCAACACAGACGGTTTAAGAAAAAGTTTAAAGCTTTGCGATTGAGGCCTAATATATAGATGGCTGCTGTGTTTTAACTTCTAGGTACAGACCTGAAGACAGATGGGTTCAGTATTGAGTCTTGCCGGAGCATGGTGGCTGTCATGGATGTATCCTTTCCATTATTAATAAGCTTTATGTATAAGCCTTAAATGGATTATCAACTCAATAAGAAATCAGTCTAATGTGTCCTGTTAATTATGTAAACAGGACTTCTAGTTAAAAGTCTGACTACAGCTTTCTGAACAGGTTTCAGACTAAACAAATTCTCACCCTATTTGCAAACCAAAATCCAGTACGCCCTGGGACAAACATCTTGTGCCTACAAGTTCTATAAACCGTTTTAACCAGAGCCGGAGAAGGAAGATTGACTTCCTTAAAAAAAAATCAGTCCGACAGCACAGGAAAACTAGGATTCCATGAATTTAAACACCTCTGGAACAACATCAAGAAATGGCAGGCAAGTAACATGTTGTGTCCCCTACGTCTGAACAGAGCACAGTGAAATCTTTGTGGCTAAAGATGATAGTCACCAGTAGCAATGGAATGGAATGTGTTTAGGCATTTCTGAAAATGGATCTCCCAGGGATTTGTCTTTTCTTGTGTCAAACTCCTCCTCCAATAGGTGTGACAATATTTAATACATTTAATAATTTACACAATATTTAATGAATATATCACTTACAGTATATGAGTTGTTTATTCACAAAATATTACTACTAGAGGTAAAACATGTATTCATTATTTTGGTTTTTGTTTCTTTCTTTATATTGCATTCATTTTATACATGCAAACCAATAATTCCCGAAGCTACAGTATCATATATGAACAGTTAACGGTGTAACTTTCTGTACAATTTAGTCCACATTACTCATTTCTTTTAGACATAGAGAGATAATTATCTTTATTTTTACTTTTAGGGCGTGTATAAAGCCCATGATGCAGATTGCTCTGGGCTCATTGGTGCAGATGAGCTTCCCAAGGCTTTCATGGCTGCTGGTAAGATTACTTATTTCTCCATTGGAACCATAGGAGTAAATAATTATATTAATGAAAGGTAAGTATTTTGATTATAACAAGACATGTCATGAAATTATCTTTCAGTTTCATTGGATGCATTCTAAGTGAATTTGATCATTCTAATCAAAAATATTATGAACTGTACTTTTTATAACAAATTTGACAAAAATGTGAACAATTAAAAAAAATTGAAATGTCATCTTTTGTGCTAATATGCTGGTAAGATATTTGGTGGGCAGCTGACAGTGTTTTCATTTTTTTTTGTTTTGCCCTTGTACAGGTTTCAACCTCAATTCCCAGCTTTTTGACATGATTATCCGCAGATACAGTGATGAGAGTGGTAACATGGACTTTGATAACTACATTGGTTGCCTTGTAAGGCTGGACTCCATGTGTCGTAAGTTGCAACACTCTGTTGTAAAGAAATGTATTTCATCCTTTTGTTAAAGTATCGTTCTGATGTTAAAAGTACGCTCCTCAGGTGTGTTATAGCACCCAGAACCTCAAAAACCTAAAAGTGCACTTGTAGGGGGATGGGCAGCAAAGATGTGAGCTTACGAACGTGGGGAGGAGTAGAGAGTAATGCGAGCACTGAGGTGTGGGAGGGGCATGCACTCTCTGAATTCCGAACCGCAACAATATTTTTGTAAAACTAGTTTGAATGATGAGGGTAATTCAATAAACACACTGATGATATTCATTCAACTTTTATTTCAAATAAACAAACCAATAAACAAACACAAAGAGACAGTGCAGGACAATACAAAGCAAGAATAATACAATAATGCAACTGGAACCCTGGAACCCTTGCTTGCTGCTCTGCTTATATTTGCTTTCGTCTCTAAAATCACTGCAAGTGTGGTTTGTTAGTGGCTGTTAAGTTTTATTTTTGTGACCAATTTGATTTACCTTCAACAACATTGCTACAAAAGTCAAGAATTGTCCGTGGGGGCTTTACGTACAGTATGTTTATTCTACTAAATGAGCCCCTCCTCTTACCCAGGTGCCTTCACAACCTTGGATAAGGACAACGATGGGACTATCAAAGTCAACATTCAAGAGGTAAGCCAAACACTGTCATCTGCGGAGGGGTTTTGGGGGGGTGGGGGGGGCTTGTAATTCGCTAAGATTTTCTGTAAGATACACTTCAATTTGTTTCTGTGTTAAAGACTAATGGAATCCTTTTCAACTCGTCTCTTTGCAGTGGCTCCAGCTGACCATGTACTCTTAAACATGGAAAATGACTTTCCTGCTTGTAACGGAATCACTTTATATCTTGTCTATTACACGTTGTGTTTTTCCACTTCTCCAGTCACTTGCCATGTTCATCAGCCAGGCCTTATTTGAGCAGAGTTTATTTGCATGTAAATACAACATTTCAGCTAAGTTGTACAGGATGGTTCCCCACTGTCCTGTATTGCTCGAATGAAGTGGCTGTCAAACCTCTGGGATCCTATTATTGTAAACATCCACCCGCAATCGCAATCTAGTTCTGTTTATGTCTGTGGGGCTGCCATTCTAATAATTCTGGAGAAGTATCTACATGGCCCAGATCTGTCATTACAGAAGCCTCATAAATTTTTACAATTTGGTATGTACTCTACCTTTACTTGGTTATAAATAGGCCATACTATGCTCCCATCGCCAAAAATCCTGTGTATTTTGTGTTTTTTGTCATTGGGCTCAAGATTGATGCTGAAAATAAGATACATTTAAAGATGCATTCGTGACACTTTTTCCACATTTTCAAATGTTATGATCACCTGCTATTAGAAGGCCATTGAGCCATGGTGTCCTACCATGTCCTACTTGTACACGGCTACGTCAGTCACAGCCAGCCTGTTGTTATTTCATCGTTGTTGCCACACGCCAGACAGTGGCTAAGCCCTCGTCCCAGCCCTCCAACCCACTGCGCTGACTAAGGAAAACGGGAAGATTAAAATGTTAAGATGAGCTGAAATTCACGTTGTAAAATCCAAAAGGCTGCAGTCTTTGATTACAAAAAGTATCAGATAAAGGGGAAAAACTAGTGTAAAAATGTGTTTTTATCTTAAGATGGAAAGGCATTTGAACCCCTGCTTGCTTTTCAAATTTCATTAGAGCCACAGTAGCAGCTCTTTGTATTTGGGATCAAAATGTTTTATTTGAAATATATTGCATCTTGTAGCTCTGAAATAGCTATCTTCTTATGAGTATAACATAAGGATGAAGTCTGAAAATCCCCACTATAAGTGGCCTTCTATTTATTTTAGTAAAAAATCATGTCCAAATCTTTTATTTTAAATACTAAGGCACACACGAGGGAATGCGTTGTTGGGCAAGTTTTCTGTAAATGGTGCCATATTATAGCTGGTCTTGCACTTGGGCATTATCTCTCTCTTGGTCGACTGATAATGTTCACACACTATCTTTGCATTCAAATGCCTGTACATAATAATGCCTGTTGCTGTATGCATGTAAGGGTTACCAAACATGTATTTTAAAAATTCTTTGTTGCCATGGCCACTGAGCTATTAATAAAATGCATATAACATAAATACAAAATTTAAATAAAATCCACAGAATGAACATTTATTGTATACATATTGTATTTATTTGTATTCTAAGGGAATCGTGTTCCGGCTGTTTGCACTTTTGGTCAGATATGCAAGCATTCGTTAAACAATAAATTAACATTCGCCATCAGTCTACAAAGTGTATAGGCCTATTAACTTAGACAAAATAAGGTGTGGACAAAATTGGAAATATGTTCAGCAACTGAAAATTCTGTATTAAGAGATACACTAAACAATACATTAAATTTACTAATTTCTTCGTTGACTTTATAGACTAATATTCGAAACTTTTTAAACTACTCATTCAGTAAACTACTTTTACGGATTTTGGTTTGCAAATAGCAAGACCTGGCAACCATACTCGGCTGGCTGTGGCTAGCCACTATTCTTGAGGGCCGACACTTCCGATTGTGTTTGTGTGGCCCTAGCTATCGACTTTTGGGTTTATTTTGCGACCAAAACCCAACCCAATTATATCGCAGGTAAATTCACAATAATATACGTTATCACGCAAAACGCGACTTAATTCAAGCTCACCATCACTCAAGAAAGGAGCTTGTAGTATGATAGCCTCGTCTGGTTAGCTACTAGCATTAGCCGTTATTACTTTGCTTTGCAGAGGCAGCATTGTTGTGTAACCTTACACTTACATAGTTCACTTGCATTAGTCTTGAACCAACGACTGGGTCAATGAAGACGTGAGTTATCGCACAGTAATAATAAATATTTACTTAAATTATATTCGGTGGGGATTCTATAGAATTTCTTTTGTTTGATGCATTGAGCGGGCAGCTAACTTAGCTCCCACCAAAGTGCTAAGAGCTTGACAGTGCAAAGTGCATCCAAATGACTTTCTACAACACCCGTCTTTAATTCACTCACATTGCAAAGGTAAGATCTCTTACTGCCTTTCCATTCTTTCCTTAGTTATGGCCATCTCCACGTACGATAAGGATTACAAATGGGGATTTTTATCCCTAAGTTACTTAAAAAATAATGGACTGAGCATCTTCCACATGTTCAGTTCCCCCTGTGTATGTAGTGCATTGAGAGTGAAGCTTATAAACTTTGTCTCTTTCATTGTTAGGCTGTTGTCTTTTAGTAATTAACACGTAAACACTCTTTTTAATTTATTTCATATAGCGTCTGTGGAAAGAATGTCTTCACCACTAGAGTTCATCCAAGACAATGGTAATCGTTTCAAGAAAAGAAAAGCCCGTTTTACTTTCAGTGAAGTTCACATACTTTTGGATGAAGTGCGAAAACATCGTCACATAATCGTGGGTATGTACACGTTTAAGCTTCCTCCCTCTTTATTTTGGTATGTATGTTCAGTGCTAGTCTAGTGTCTGTGGAATATTTGGCATTTTAATATGGATTCTGTGCATATCTGAAAACCAAAACAGTAAATTGGTGGTCAGAGTAGTCATCTACTCTACTTTATACATATTTTTCAAATTATTCTATACATGATGGCAACACAAGTTGAAGAATTCACTGTATCTGTTCCTTAAGGTTATATTATTGAATTACAATGAAATATATGAGGAGTTTTGACATTGTGGAGGGCACAATATTAAATGCTTGCTTTGCTTTTTCTCATCGCCTAAAGGTAAATTTAATCGCGGCGTGCCAACTGACACTAAGAAGCGCAAATGGGCTCAGATCACCGCGCGTGTGAACGAGATCGGAGAGTGCCAGCGCGAGGTCATTGAGATCATTAAGAAGTGGTCTGACCTCAAGTGTGACACGAAGCGCAAAGTGGGCGCCATGCGGACAGGGGTGATGCCTCACAGGGGCCTCAACTCGCGCATGAACCGAGACCTGACGCAAATAGAACAGATTGTGCATCAGATCCTGGAGATGGACGACGACGGTCCCAGCAGTGGGGATTTCGGGCCGGTCGAGGATGACGATGACCGACACGAGGAGGATGACGTGTTGGACGAGGAGGACATGATTGGATATCAGAACTCCCCCAATGGCGGCGTGGATACGCCGTCCATGCCGCCCCCCTTTCCCAAAGAGGAATCGTCCCTGCCCACCTACAGTGGCTCCTCCCGTGAGTGGTTCTTTACTGCTTCGGTCAGATGCTCAGACTTATGGATATAATGTGGGGAATTAATGTTCTATGTGATGAATGTTGCAGGCGATTCGTCCCAGCACTTCTTTGAGACGCAATATGAAATACCTGCTAATGAAGGTAAGTTGCAACATTAAATAAAAACATCAGCTAAAAATGGCCGTGTTACATTAAGGTCTATTTATTTATTTTATTTATTTATATTTTATTTTATCATTCACATGCTGACGTGCCGCTTGATTTGCCTTATGAAGACACGGAAACTGCCTTCTTGGACTCTGACGATGACCAGCGGGAGGACGTGGGACTGTCCGCTCGCACGGCCAAACCCCCGGTGGATCACCGGGCCAACAACGGCATCCCGAGATCCGCCTCCGGCCCCGCCCATCCCCCGGTGACGCCTCTCCCCGCCGGCCTCCCGCCGCCGGTTCAGCAGCAGAGCGCGCGGGACGCTCTGCTGCGCGACGCGTCTCTGAGCCTCCAGGAGCAGCACGCCACCAACGTGCTGCTGGAGACGGTGTCGCGCTCGCTGGAGCTCCTGTCGGAGTCGGTGCAGCAGCTGGCCGAGACCCAGCAGGAGTTTGTGCGCGAGTCGCTGCAGCTCCAGCGGGAGACGGTGCAGGTGCTCCGGGACTTCACCGGCGGAGCCATCGCCCTCATGCACGACAAACTAAACGGGCGGCCGGCTTTATAGCGCCACGGCGGGGGCCTGTGTTCGCTTGTGTCGCTGACTTTTACCTGACTGACTTTCACCTTTCTTCTTTTTTTCAAAGCGACGCATCCAAAGCAATGCGCCTTTGTCTGCAAAGTTCCACTAAATAGTGCAGTTGTCTCAAAAGCAGCGTAGGTCCTAGTGTGTACGTTTTGAAAGACTACGGCAGGTGGGTGCAGTGCATGTGTCTTACAGTACTCGTTAGGCCAGTTAACCAATGCCTCACTCGCTCTCGATTCTTACTGGGTAAGGCGAGGGAGAACACACTCCTTCCTCACTGTCCAAATCTACAGTACGGACACACTCAACCGCGGGTGCAGGTCCTTATGGGTAGTGTGTGCAGTTCAGTATATTTAGATTTATTTAACCACACGTTGGAGGTGTAATTTCCTCTCATAACTGAATGGCGGACTGTCCCTTTTTTAAGGGAAAGGACTATAAAGTGACTTCCTTTTCACTGTTAAAGTATTGCTTTTCAGCCACAACAATTTTTAACCCAGTAGTAAATTATTAGCTTTAGATTTTATGTCCGACAGCCGTCAAGCGACAACCTACTGACGAGTGGTTTAGTTTGTTACGCCAACAGGGAATCCTATAAAACCAATACATTTTATCATGCATGATTATTGTGGCGAAAACCATGGACTTGAGAATGGCTTTATGGGTTGTAAGTCTACTTGTATCAGTGTGTTGAGATCATGACGTGTACTGTAAAACTGACTGGTTTAATTCCTATGAGCAAATCTAAGAAGTGTATGTGTACAAGCTGTACTAAGTGAACAAAAGTGTTTACGGTACTTTAAGAAATCAAATTTTTAAAAAGTGGTTATTGTCATGTTCATTTTGTACAAATATTTCGGTATAATTTTAAATATTGTTCCCTAAAACGTGGAATAAATGCTAAATACATTTTTGGTTTATTTTAAGAAATTAGTGGACATTTTCCTAAGCAAAGTCAACATAATTCTGGAAAGCAGTAATATAGATCCAATGCATCCGACAGTATGATGCTATGCTACTTATTGTATGGGAAACTCACCCATTCATCCAAACAAACTATGTATACAGCCAGTTCTCGTGGTTCTCCCCAAAAATGTTGCTAATGCATTATTCTTTAAATAAACTGAAGCTGTTGTAGGTATATAAATCCTGAACAAAGGTTACAGATGGTATATTGTATTGGAATGGGCTCCAAGGGGATCCATTACAATCTATCACCCACATTTATCTCTTTAATGTGGTACACACACACACACACACACACACACAGACAAGTCCCATCTTGTGAATATGGGTGGTTTGTTGGCACTTTGCTTAGGGCTGTCATTAACCGCTCAGCTATTGCTAAGCCTTTCTCGTTAGTATGCTACTACGTGACGCCTTGGCAACACAAATTTTAAGTTTTTAGTGTCTACTGTCAGCCCGGGAACCAGGTCAGAGGGTACAGGCCAGGTAGGTTAATCTAAATATATTACAATCACAAATAGGCTCAGTTGATGTGTTTCATTAGTTGTAGCTCCACTGCCATGATGCAGGAAGATTATCCTCTCCTTCCACAGGTCAACCCGTCCGGCCAACTACAGGCGGTAGGCGGTGCTGCGGAGGTAAGCGACAAAAAGTTATTTGTGAATTTACAGAATCGGATGCTGCTCATCCAGCGTCCTTCCATTCCCTTGCTCCCCCTAGTGGACTGTGACCGCCACAGCTCGAAGTAATTTTTTTTATCGTAAACGCAGCTTTGCGATTTTAATAAAATGGCGATAGGGGGCGCACATTTACAGCTAATTCAGAAGAGACATCCACTGTGTTATGATACACATATGGTTCCAATGTGTAGGATTGAGGACAATAGTATTTTTGACATTGCTAAAAACAATCCCTTTTGTTGTGTTCTGCTATATTACTTTGTCCCCAGCTATGCGATACAAACTTTGCTTAACTGAACTTTCACACCACACCAATTGAACTTCCTGTACCAATGTGTCTTGCTAAATGGGGCATAATAGCATACAATAGATACAAACTTTGCTTAACTGAACTTTCACACCACACCAATTGAACTTCCTGTACCAATGTGTCTTGCTAAATAGGGCATAATAGCATAGTAAAACCAGGTGGAGGAAAGCAGCCAGCTGCAGGATCGGGCTTATGTGAAGCATCGACGTTCAAATGCTAATCAGGGTGTCACTCATATTGTTATATTACTGACCAAAATGTAGACTTACTTTGAAAACTGCCACATAAATATTATAGATAGTGTCGAACGCATTCATTTACATATCATAAATGCATTCAGAAAAAAAAAAAAAAGTATAACTACATTCTGAATGAAATAGCTATGTACACACACACACACAGTTGAGTGGTGCTGCATTGTTCCCCTTCTCTGCATGTCTGGTTAAACAGCTGCCAGGGTAGGCCTACCGAGAACGAGGTAGACAGTCGGGTGGGGGGTCGCTCCATAGCTGCAAAGCAGGGGGGCAAGCGTTAGAGCCTGGTTGGGGGGGGGGGGGCCCCTGAATAGGCAGCTGTATTCACGCTGGCCTTTTTATTTTGCAGAGCACTTAAGCCTGAGATCTTGCTGAGACTTAAACCTTTCCGCTGTATGCTAGTATATTATTCCTCTAAAATCATTTTGAGTACCATACAATTATTCTGCTCTGAATGTAAACTCAGCTCTTTTGTGAGGTGTTTAAATATCGTCTTTTGAAGATGACAACAATTGTCCAATAATGCAGAGGATGGATTTATGTATTGCTCTGATAGAAAAATTTGCTTCCCCCATTTCTTTACACTTTTCCAGATTAGACTTTCAGATGATGGAATCTCTCCATTCAGAAACATCTAACACTCAAGATATACATTTGTCAAGAGCCACTTGACAAAACAAAAGTTTAAATGCTACCTTTTGTACTGTGTTAGAAAACAGTTAGATCTGGCCACACAATGTGATTGGTTTAAACATGTTGTACTATCACTCCACCAACCATAGCTTCAAGCAAAAGTTTCATTATCTTCAGGAAAAAACTAAAATGTAAAATGGACGTAAAACTCTTAAGACTGGCTTAGCTAGTCAAACTATCCAATTAATTATATGCTAGCAACATTTGTTTCCATGTTGTTACTTAGAGTGTAACATGGTTATATGGTTGGATAGCAACATTCAATGTGGTAATTTAAATTTGGACTGAAGAAATTGCAAATATTTAAAACATATCTAGCCTATTTGAACAAAGTTTCATGGTGTCTTTACTGTACAACAGTTATTGTGAACCGTGTATAAATTAATCTTATATCCCCTTGTTGTCTGTGTATTGTTTTGCATGAGGCCCCGTTGTCCTTCATCGTTACTCTCCAGATATTTTCCACATCGTTGCCGAGTGGGCCTGACATCTGGTCAAAAAGAGACATAGATTTAAAGACCCGTGGATAATAGGGGAGAGAAAAAAATCCAGCCATCGATCTATTCCACTGCAAGTATGCTACTTTCCTGCCCCTTTCTATTGCCCCCAGTTGACCTGCATAGTCTTTCCTTTCTCTGCTTTCTCCCCCACCTGTTCCCGTTCCCTCGTTCCTCCCCACTCCCTGCTTTCATGTCCCATCTGGCACTAAGGTTCCAGGAGGAGGAGAGTAGGGTGGGGGTGTTTGCGGAGGTTTGAGGGAGGAAAGGTGTCTTTCAGCTCACACAGGATTAAACTCTTTACCCTGCCTGGCTTCGGACAAAGGCACAAACTAAATATCTGCCGACTAGGCAATTTATTTATTTACTGTATTTCTCTGCTATAAGGGAGCTGCTGTCCGCGAGGATGGTAAAGAGGTACGGGCATATAAGAAATGCTCAAACACACAGTGGAATACAAATCCTTTTCATATCCATTAAAAGCAGTGTTTGAGTGTCTTCAATGAAAAAGATAAGAGCAGGCACACAAGAAAGCTATCACTTTAATCCAAGAAGTGCTGTAGAAGTACTGTCTGTTACGTTTGTCAGTAGTAGCTGGGACGGACACACATTATAAAAGAGAGCATTCCATTAGAACAAGTGATGACAGCATTCAGTCCAGCTATGTTACTCAGTACCTCAAGTTACATGCTACCGACAGGCCAATATTTGTTAATATTCCAAAATGTGAATGTCAACATTTCAAATAATGGTAGAATTTACATGCACATTTTCCACTTATTTGGTATATTGATGTTGAGATTATTGACATTTTCTGAACAATACTGGAATGTGCGTGTGCAAAGAATCTAGGCGTATGTAAACGGCCACGAATGTCCTCCTGTGATTTGTGTCGTAGAAACTGTACACATCGATATACACACGCTGATCACAAGCCAATGTAGTCCTTCTTACGGCCAAACAAAAGTCTGTGGACCAAAGACCACAAGGTTCCCAAACAGCTAAATGATCACTTTGATACAGCGCACTGACGCAGCACTCTGCAGGCAAACGCCACAATGGAAATTGCATTGTCTGGTCATTTGCATATGCAAACAACACAACTCCTTAATAAACCGCACGTATATGTTCAGCGTATAAATGAATGTACACCCCAGCCAAATGACATGCACAAATCAGAGGGTATACCACCATGAAAAAAAATGAAGAGACCAAATATTTTTTCTTATTATATTTTTTTAAATGTGCAGTGGTTTCTTTATTTTTTCCATGGCTGTATGTGTACATGAGGTGCACAGGCCCACACAAACCAACACACACACACACCACATATCACGAGTCAGAGGGGCAGACATCACCTATTGTGCTGAAGGCAGACAGCAGGCTGGGCTGTAGAAGTGTCCGCAACAGCCTGACTTCTCCCCCGGGGGCCCAGCTCTGATTTGCACCAGCGCTCCCTCTCCTTTCTAAACCGCCCCTTGGGGAGAACTGGGTGGGGGGTGGGGCTCTCTCTGAGCCGCTGTCGGGGCACGGCAGAGGAGGCAGATGCTGGCCATTCTAGCTGGGGGTGTGTGGGTGGTGGAGGAGGTGGACGACACGACTTCTCTGTGGTTCCCATGCCCCGCGGCACATTCGTGTCACGCCCCCCCCCCCCCCTTCATGTAGTACAGATGACAGCGGTGGTAGAGGTTGCACTGTCCATCTGCTCTGCGGACACAAAAGGCAGGCCCATCCTAGATACGCATCACGCGGCTGGCCTATAGGGAGCTCCGTTAGGGCCCCGCACACACCACACACAAGCCAGGTGAGCCATAGTGAAATGATAGGCTACAGGTTTTCACTCAGTACGCAGACCTATTTAGACTTATTTTAGCTATGTTTATTCTATTTGAATTTGTGTGAGTTAGTGGTTGTCAGGTGCACTGTAGAAATGACTTGTTGTGACTAGAAATGACTCTACTGCTTAGTGTGTTTTGTGGCCACTGGAGGCAGTGTGGTGAAAAGACAGGTTCCCGTATGGCTTAAACACTATGCAAGTGAGGGTTTGCTGTGTACTTAATCTGTATCCAAACACAAGGAAGATATGAAAACTGAGGGACCTCATTCTACACAACGTGTTTCACACATATACCCCGTCCAACACAGGAGGTTGTATGCATGCAATGATACTTGAGCTTACAGACTATCCCTTTAAGTTGAACTGAGATCCTTAGATTGGAATGAAGGGCTTCAGGCCAAGCTTGGCCCTTGTTAGGAAAATATGGTTTTAATACTGAATGTTCATATAAATGTGCCCCCTAAGCCTTTGTGTGTTGCACCAAGGACATGTCACAGTGAACCATAACAATGGCACCACAACGGCCTGGGCTCAACAGATGACAACGTGTTGCGCTCTGGTTGGGCCACGGGAGCAAGCAACAGGCCGCTGTTTGGATCTGCCACGCAGGCTAAGGGGGGAGAGGGGCAAAGCAATAACTGATTAGAAGGGAGTCAACCGTGTCGCCTTACAACCTGCATGTATTGACTCTCTTGCTGCCAGATAATATTATTATTAAGAGATCTGCTTTGGAAAGTCGTCGTCCTGAGCATTATTGTTTAAAGTTAGTAAATACACTAACAGTAGGTCATGGGTTCCAGCCCCACAGTTGTCCTACCTGTAAGCATCCTTGAGCAAGATGCCTAACCCCTACCTGCTCCATGTAATAGCACCATGTCATTGTTGACAAAATGTACTAATTGTAAGTCGCTTTGGATAAAAGTGTCTGCTAAATGCTGTAACTGTAAGTCACTTTGGATAAAAGCGTCTGCTAAATGACCTAATTGTAACTGGATAATCAAGACAGGTGTCCACCCTACGACGTTGAGGTTATTTTGTAGCGTTCTCATTACACTGTTGCATTAAGGACACATCTAACAACAACTAGGCTACCACTGAAGTGTCCTCATCAGATTTAAAGTGATAGTGGAAGATCACACATAGATACATTGAACACCACTGTGATCCCATCTAAAATAAAGACACGATAACAAGCTGCTTTAATATCCCTTTTTACTAAAAAAGTTCAAAATAAAACCAAATAAGACGCCACATTTTGTTAGAGCTTTACAGACATATGGCAGGACTAAACATTTCAGCTGGTTTATCCTGTCAGAGCGAGGAAAATCCCCATCCAGCCAACGTGTGTAAAGAAACAGACCCAGTGAAATGTAACAACACCAATGGCTTTTGTTGCTGGAGGTCAAATTAAGGATGACACAATTATGATGCAGTATTAGTATCCTATTGCAGCCCAGGGGCCTAAAGATTTTCCCTTCATTACCAAAGTTGATAAGGACAATACAGTCGATGAGATTGGAGCGATACGTTTCTGCTACAGTGTGTCACAGCTTCCCCTGCCTCAGAACTGGCCGAGGGATCCACAGTGTTTAATTTCAATATACAAACTGACTTCGTTAGCATGGTTTCAATGCCTTACTGGGAATAGCACTTCAAATAACATAAATAGAAAAATGGCATTTTCACAATTTCATTTTAAAACGTACAATATGATACGCACGCACGCACACGCACACGCACACACACATACTCACACACACACACGCGCACACAGGTCTAAAATATCTACCCAGGTAATAGTACATGACCGTCAACATTTAAAAGCAAGAGACAGACTCTTATTAATTCCTCAGTAGAAAAAATAGATCAAATAATGAAAAATAATAGTTTTATTTTGACTGCAGAAATGTAAGTTATAAAGCTCTTCTGGCGAGCAGCTTTCTGGTTCTACGTCTGCACAGTGAGGGTTGTGGTTTAAGGGTTGGGTGTGGCGCTATTTCACATTCATCGAATACGCGTATTAGTACAGGTCACAGGTATCAGAGTAGCTGGGCAGTCGATACCTCTCTCACGTAGAGTGTAAATGTTTCTATATTGTAAAGTGGGTATTAAACACGTTTTTATCACTGTCTTCCACCTCAGTCTCCTTTTAAGTGGCATTATCCTCCATTATTGCGATGAATCATATATTTAAAGATGACCTACAAAAAACAACTGTTTGTCTGTCCACTACAGTATCTGCTATGTACATCTGTTTAAAAAGCAAGCATGGTATACACCTCTATGTACAGCGAGATCTTTTCTTTCTTCTTGTTTTTTTAATATATGGAATATACATATTTACTTATCTTCACAGTTTATTACGTCTTGTCATATATTTATTATGAATAGATTTAATTTTTGTTATATTAGTACAAATATTTTCACCATCTCTGTTATGGCACCTGGGCAAAACGTTTCCCAAAGTCAGTTATTGATATCCAGTGAGATTGTTGCCTAAACGTCTCTCTTGAATGCTACCCGTGTGTGGTAGCAAATACTGTTCGGTCGGAAAACAATCTTTGTTGTGATTTCAGTTGGTGAAGTCACAGCATTCCAAAACGCACAGTTTAGGTTTCAAGTGTACAGTTTTCTGGTCTTCCCTTATCATAGATCATGATATCATAAACCTTTCCTTTCATCCATCGACCACCTCTCTCAGCGCAGCAGCCCCAAGAATGGTAAAGTTGGCACTTGGTCTCCAGTCGACATTTCCACTGCGTTCCAATTAAACGATGCATTTATTGAAGCTTACGCACCCCCCCCCCCTCCCCCTAGTGGCCAAACAGTGTGAAACCATTGTTCTGTTTCCATTTTCCTTAGACGTTTCAGAGCAGCCACTAAGCTAAACTCTTAACTCAGTCCACTTGAGTTGTCCAGTGTGTTGATCCTGTATCTTTGCGGTAGGTTGTGGCGTAGAATTGGGCGGTGTGATTTTTCATACTAAGGCACGTTGGAGGTATTTGGTTTTCACGGTAGCTCGGAGGAGACGAGGGCAAGGCCGGAGCTCTGGCGGAGTGGCGGGCCGGCGTGGACGGCCTTGGGACAGTCCGGTG
Organism: Percopsis omiscomaycus; assembly: GCA_027575585.1. Taxonomy (NCBI): domain Eukaryota; kingdom Metazoa; phylum Chordata; class Actinopteri; order Percopsiformes; family Percopsidae; genus Percopsis; species Percopsis omiscomaycus. The sequence goes on along the minus strand of JAODLI010031285.1, from coordinate 1,846 downwards.
TCAGCACACGCCCGTTCTCTCCGACACTGCCTGTGATGGACAGGCGAGCCTTGTTTCTCATGGCTTCTGTAAATGTGAGCTGTGAGGGAGGGAAGACAGAGAAGAAGAGAAGTGGATGAAAACAAATGAAAATGTTCTATGATTTCCTTATAGAGCAGAATACCACAAGACACACCCCAGAACACACCCGATACACTGCAAAAAATTACAACTGCCCCCGTTGTTGTTAGTTTGGGATCCAGGAGGTGCCATAATACCGTTTAAGTTACCTTAAAGGATGACTCCAGCTTTGCTTTTCCAACCATTTCGATCGTTATTGGTATTATTCTTTAACTCTATTAGGTTCAGCTTGAGTAAAAATGTAAGCTTTATGTAACTCCACTAGCCACGTCGAATAAATACGATATGGTAATTTATTTGGGCTGAACATAACAGCGTTAAGGTATTTTTGTTGTTGTTGTTGTTGTTTTTTACAGTGTATACCATTGAATAACAATACATGTGCCATTCAGCAAGCTCCGCACTGCACGTAAATCTATTAGTGGCAGTTATTACAGAGTGGGTGATAGTTGCAGGCAGTGGGACAGGAATGCTGACAAAGCAACAGTCAAGCTAATGAAGAGAGCGTGTTGAAGTGCCGATGGGGGGCCGGACAGATATAGACGGACATCTGAAAGTCTGACAGTCAGGGGCCGCTGGGAAATATGCGCAGGAAATGTTAACACATCAATAAACTTGGCTCATCTCAAGGGACCTTTAACGGGCTTTAACTTCAGCCTTATAGCCTATACAGTATATATGGTGTTAATAAATGGTCCTATTACATGGGGCCTTTTGTGTGTACTGTGCACCCATTATATATTTCGTTGAGGTTACGCAGTGGTTATCCAGCCTGACTGGGAACTGCTTTTTACCTCTGCTATGTGTGCACGTGTTTATTGCTTGTTATGCCAAATGTCCTCACGAGGCCCAAAAGACTTATAAAAGCCCTCATTATATTGTTTGTCCATTCAAAGCTTTACAGAGTAAGGGAGGGGATGTTATCCAATGGAATGATCTCACAAATGTAGATATACAAACGAGTGCACAAACAAAAAGGATAGACTGACCCTTATTTACCAGGATTACCTTAAGCTACACCAAAATGGAAAACTGAGATACGGTTGCAGTGAAGAATTTTCTTATTCATTCTAATTTGCCATATGTATCCAAGATCCAGTATAGGATGGCTCACTACAGCACAGTTCTGAAAAACGCATTTAAATAAATCCAAAAATAGAAATCTCTTGTTATTTTTTGACTCCCCGTTAGTTATTCTGAGCCAAACATTAACATGTTAAAATCTAACATTAGTACTTTTGATCCCCAATTATAAGCCCCCAGACATAAAGAAACAAATACGAAAACATTCGTTTCAATACAGGGAAATTAAATATTTGACACAAACATTTTGTCCCATTTCCCTGTGATGTTTTTAACATCCCTCAACTGTCTGTCCACTACGTTGACTGAGCTAACACTGTGTGACCTATTATTAGCATTGCACGCTTGCTCGATTAATGGGGGCCAATGTCTGCAGCCACATAGAGGTGACGTCATGTTCAGGGATGACTCACTGCCTCTTTTCAGAGCTGTAGAAAGTGCACACCAGGACGTCACATGACCACAAACGTGCCAATAGAGAGACAGAGAACCAGGAAGCGTTTTTGCCACGAGTCACGACAGTCACGGCAAAGCTAGCACAGGGATATGATGGGTGCCACTTATAGTCTCGCGGCGCGGGGAGCTAGAGGGGTTGGAGGGGGTTGGGAGGAGGGGGGGGGGGGGGGGGTAGCTGGACACACTA
>JAODLI010031274.1:0-19640 GCA_027575585.1 Percopsis omiscomaycus | reverse complement strand
AGTGTGTTGTATTGTTGGGGGGGGGTGGGGGGACATTGCTCTCCCTGTACATCACAGTGGATATGTTGTACCTTCTTCATATTTATTCTGGTCACTGCCTTGTTTCATTCTGCTAGCTAGGCTGCTGTTTACTGTACTGTACATTTTCCAGCCTCTCTAGTTAGAGACTCCATTCTTTTCATTAAAGACTTTTTTTTTAAAGAAGTATTTGGCTGTTTCTATTTGGCATTCAGTCTAGCCTACGATGTGTCGAGGCGTTTCATTTCACATTGTTATTTTGCTCCTCTTTCCATGGCCATTTCGCACGCTCCGCTTCTCAATCGGTAATTAATGTTCTGGCGTCTTCCTGGCTCTTTCCCCATCTGCCCACAAGTCTTGTCAATTCAACACCTATTTCATTCTCACTTTGTTTCTCTCCATCTTTGCGCTCCTCTTTTTTCTTGTTTTGCGTTTCTGAGCTTTGGGATTCCGAATACATACAAGGAAGAGAAGGATGTGCGCTACTGTAGGCACCTAGGTGACCTCTATTTTCTTTGTATCCATGTCTCTCGTTCCTCCCGGGACCTCAAAGTCATCATCACTTTCCTTAGCACTCCTCCACAGAAACCCCCTTTTCTATATGTTCAACATTCTATGGAGTTAGTTTACAGTATGGAACGATTCTGGCACTCAAAATCTCTCTCCTTGTTTCCCCTGTCTTCATCTCTCGGCCTTGTTAACTCATCGTCTTTCTCTTATAACTTGTTCCACTGTGTAAAGATTCTTGGCAACTCTTAGCAAAAGCACAAAAACTGTCAGCCCCACTTCCCACTGTGTGACATCTACACCACCACACAGGGCCTCCTCTGAAGACAGAAGCCTGTTTGAAGAATCCAATGTGCGGTTATGTTTACGTTCAAATGCATGACAGTTAACTGCAGTGCCATAAAAGCTGTCATTTTTTTTAGCATATGCTAAGAAGAGAACTGCAATACTTTGACTATAGAGTAAAGTAGAATATAGCCTATATATATTTTTGACAACAATCCCTGTGTTTTATGTCAGTGCTGTGACTAGAGGTTATAAATTAATTATGCTGCCTGTCACTAACACCTACATTGTATGTAGCTGTGCGTTTCCATTTTTCAACTGTTCCAAGTTCAAGTTGGACAAAATGAATGATCTACGTATCAACAAAGGTTTTTTATTATTATTATTATTATTTATTTTAAAAATGTTGTAGTTGTAACAAGACATCTATAAAACATGTTTATTTATTCTTTTAACAATGATTTGATACCATTTTTAAAAGAGGGTTAGCCTATGATTTCTCTTCTGGGGATGACGCACAAACTCAAGTCCAACGTCGGTGTTCTGCCGCCTAACATCATACAAAATTTAATTCAGAGTGATTAATTAGCGACCAATATCTTAAAACTGAGCTGAAGCTAGCGTCTCTGAATGGTTTGATGGAAGGTCTAGTTTCACGTTTATATTGTAGACTACGATTCTGTTCTGGGTTAGTCGGGGATATAGCGTACACACGGAATTTAAGTTTTCTTATTATATGTGTCAATTTATACCGATACAAGGTGTTAAAATATTGTTTATGTTCTGGACGGTGTGTAGCCAAGATGTACTTTAGCGCTGCTCTTTTGTCGGTAAAGCGACTAGAATGCACTATTTACTTTTTTAGAGTTTTTTTCTAAAATTTCTCCCGGACCCCCCACGTAATTATGCAATTTCAACATAAATGCCACTCTAAGCTTAAAAAAAGGGGGTAATTCTTAGTGACATTTCTGTGTGTGACTGTGAAAGAGCTGTCAATCACTAGGAAAACAATGAAGCCGTCTCAGACATAAATTACATCCTCACCAAGACTGGCAAACGTTTACAATTAGATCATTTAGCAGACGCCTTTATCCAAAAGCGACTTACTATTACATGGTGTTATTACATGGAGCAGATAGGGATTAGGCATCTTGCTCAAGGCTCAAGGAAACTTACAGGTAGGCCAACTCTGGGGCTCGAACCCACAACCTTCTGGCTGGGAGTCCAACACCTAGACCACTAGACTAGCTTGCCCCTACAAACACACTTCAAAGTCAAAATAGGCTTCTCTCGCTCTATTTTTGCAAGGTATGTTTTGACTTGTAGAAAAACTTTCTGCGAGCAAAGCAATAAATACTATATCCTATTACTTTGACTGAAAGGTAATCTGTAGCACGTAATACTTAGTAACTTGGCCCTTCATGAGCACAGTATGTGTGCTGATAAACAGAAAATAAATTGGAATTGGAGTACAATGTAAGATCCACCAGCCCTACCAATAGACCAATCCTGCTCTCAAGGCAGTCAGGTACAACTAAAAGAAATCCCATGCTGTGCATGACACTATTTTGACGTGCCCCTCCCCTTCAGTCTCGTCTTGTGTCAGCTAGCTAATGGGCTCAGATCTGCGGGAGACTAGCTGTCGTCACAACAACAGTTCCTGTGTTTAGACGGTGATGCATCTGACGTGAATGTTCTAAATATGATAAAGCAATACTGGCAGAAGCTTGTACCGAAGTTTAGGGAAGAAGGATAAAAGAAAACATTGTTGACAAGCTCAAATTGTAAAGGGTGTCACTTTGAAAGTCCACTTTGACAGTCCAACTTTAGCACAGAGACAACATTTTACAGCTAGACAGGCTGTTGGCAATAACTTTCAAGGTGTTACTACTGAATTCAGAACTGAATATCCAATTAGAAACAAATTAGAATTGCAGAGTCAAAAGCACAAATAAAAAGATTTTTATGCAGGCAGCTCTGCAGGCTTTACTTATGAACCTCTAGGAGGTGACGTACATGCAGATGTGATTGACAGGGAGGGAATATGTCTTCCTTGGGGTCACTGCAGGATCAATACAGCCGCTGATTCACAATTGTAATAGGGGAACAGCCTGTGCGGACACAGGTCAATGAACTCCCTGCTCATGTAGAATCAGTTATCGCTAGCCTGCTACAAAGAGCAATTTTGGTGCTAATTAAACACAGCCGCCTTTGGCAGCTTTCACTCTCATGTACTGGGAGTAGGCCTAATACTGACAACCTAGTGAACTGAAAAAAAACGCCTACTGGAATAAAGACCAGAAAAGTATGTATGAAAAATGAAGGAGGAAGATAATGATTACACTATTAAAGGCAAGGGTGACAGACCGAATCACACATTTCCCTGTATTTATACAGCGAGTTACGTCAATGCGTGGGAAAAACACAATCCTTAAGAATACACATTGAATTTAGCTGTGAAGATGAAATAAAGATAATTGAAAGCCAGGAGAATAACGAAGAGCTGACTCACCTGACCCTATAGCAAGCTGAAAACATGCTTACAAAAGCCACAAGGTGCCTTCCAAAAATGCAGACATTTGTATGTTTTATGTCCTTCTGGTTGAAATAGGGAAGTTTAATAATTTATTTGGAATTCTTTGTGACAGATTCTATAAAGGTCAGTGGTTAACTTTCTGCGAAAATATTAATTTTCCTGGGATAGAAAGCAAGTGAGGACATGGTTTTATTTAAATAGAAGGTCAAAAACAACACACTGAGATACTCTCACTCTATTTCACAAACATTTAACATTTGTAACAACGGTAAGTTCTGATGCCTTAATATTTACACAGTTTGATAGTCATACCTCAAACTCCTCAGCAATCTTGGGCCCATCCAGGAACAGCCTGGTGCTGAGACAGTCAACTGGACCAAAGTTGGCTAGAGCCAGAAACAAAAGAGATGCTTTATGGCGACACATACAAATGTATAATGGGAATTTGTTTTCAAATACGTATTTGATAATTTATTCTTCTAATTTTCTCACAACAGCAATGCACATTTGTTTTCATGTATTATTAAAAAAAACTGCCACTAAAGAGAGCTTCTTGACTTCAAAAACTATTCTATAGTATAGTAGTTTAAGTTTAAGAACAGGAGTCATGGCTTTACACAAACATCAGTTGGCATTGGTCAAGATAGTTGGTGCCAATATAAATATACAATACTATTATACTAAATGATAATGCAGGCATGTTCTCATACTGTAAGTGTGTAAGTCATTTAGACACTTAATTTCTTTTGGTCCGACAAATAATATAAAAATCTATGTGGGGAAAAAAGCAATATACCCATAATGCCTTCATGTTAGTTTGTATACAACTCACTAGTGAACTCTTTGAATTCCTGGAACACTTTGGGGTACATGGCCGCAGACATCACATCCTCAGGGGTGATGTCATCCCCGTGCGCCGCCCGGAGCCCTTCCTCCAGGGCCTTGAAATCCATGGGGGGCAGAGACGCCCCTGGACGTCCCTCAATACGAGGCAGAGACTTCAGGACCTTAAGAGGGAGGCAAAGGACAGGAAAGGAGAGAGTGAATTAAGGCAACCTATAAATAAAACAAACGATTAAAACAATATATTCTTGCTGTGTTTCATTCATGTTTTGGTCTGGAGGGACTGGGTCCAGTTGGAAACACTGCAGGCTGTGAAAACCTGAACATGTTTGAATAAAATATACAGTATGTTCTGTCAGAGCACATTGGAGGAGAACATTTGAGGTAAGTGAATAAGGGGCTTTTGAATGGGTTGCAAGATTATTTTAATCTTAATTATTGTCTTAATTTTACTGACAAATAAAGTAATTGCACAATTTTAAATGGTTGGTTTAGTTATTGTATATTCTATGCCTATATTTCTGATGTGGGCTTTGAAAACCATACAGGCATATGAAAAAGACAATGTATAAAAACTTTAATCTGCCCAGAAGTACAGCTGGCCGCACGACAGCATCGACTTCAACAAGCAGTTCTCCTTAAGTGTCTGTCTGTATCTCCTCTTTGTTAATTCATCTCTCTCTCTATGTGAAAGCACAAACATTGTGCACGCACACACACACGCAAATGAAAGGAGCATTGAGGCACAGGATATGAATGCTTCATGTCTTCACAGTTCACCCCTCTTCCATGACCTGTGATTGACTGCTCCAAATCCTGCAATGTTATTGTGTGTGTGTGTGTGTGTGTGTGCCGTACGTGACCCATCATCCGTAATCCCTCTTAAGAGATACAGCCGAGGCAGACAGGGGCAAAGAGGGGGAAGAAAAAACAAAACAATGAAGGGGGAATAACAATGAAGAGGTAATAACAATGAACGTTTGCGTTTCAGAAAGTTGGCTTATTTAGCCTAGCGCTACTGCAGCTTGTGTCAGGAACATATAGACTGGTAAAAACTATACCAGTAGTCTTCTTACATGCGTGCGTCTCAAACTATTAGGACTGACATAGCAGCTCTAGCTAATGTGTGTGGATTGATACATGTGCTCTAGTTATCTTGAGGCTTTACAAAAGAACGCAGGGGTATATATAGTATATCCATTTAATAACGAATAACCAACAAAAGGTTTTAATGCATTTAAAAAGAAAATAGGATTGCATTACGCTAATACGCTAATATGTGCGTTTGTCGGTGTGAGTTGTCTTCTTGAATTAAATGTGTTGCGGCTTTAGATAATCTCTCTGGAATGTACAGTATACGCACTGGAAATATGTACGTCAATGTGCAATGGCTTGCTTTTTGTGTCTCCCTCTCTCTTTTCAAACTCACAAAAGGTGCTAGATCGGAAACTAATCTGTATTTATCCGCCATTCACTTCCACTGTTTCGCAAACAAATACACATCTAATGTGTCTAGAAAGCCGATCACCGGCTCTACTGCTAGTATGTACTCTCATGTCACTCATGTTTGTTGCACAGTTTCACTTAAATGTATATTTTATTTATTTATCTGAAACGTAAATAAACGTAAGTCAACTTAAACGTTAGTTACATCTTTGTGTGTTAAAGACCCAGTTTAAAGCTTTAAGAATGTGCATGATAATCTAATATGTCGTCTCTGCCTCTGTGTGCCTGTATGAGCGTGTTTATTTATCATTTATTTATCATCACCTTACAGTGCATCTCTGAGTTTATGTGGGTCTTACAGTCTCAGGGGTCTAGGTTTGCATTCCACAAAGCATGAGATGGGATAAAGACAGCTTTTGTGTGTGTGTGTATCACTTGAAAAATTCATTAACAGCGTATCCCCTGAGAATTCATTAATCTGAAAATGCTTGATTATGGCAAGTGTGTGTGTGTGTGCCACAACTAAGACAGACAAACACTTCCTCCAAGGTTATATTGCTCCCCTCTCACTCTCTCTCTCTGTGTTTTATTCCTGGGTGGTGTTCTCCAAGGGGATACCTCGACTCTTACTTGACAATCACCTTTTAATAGGATTCACTCTGTGCCTTTCAGACGTGGAATACAGGTTTAGGAGGTAGTGTCCATGCACTAGCGCCAGGCGAGCACTAAACCAAGGGATTCTAATTGGCCCGCCTCGTCAGGGAGGGGAAAGTCGTTAGTGGAATCAGCTGATTGAGTGGACCGTTGCCATGAGTGACAGCTGGTAATAAACTTCCTCCATCCATTTTATTCTCCTTTTCCCTCCTCCATTAGCTCCTCTCTCTCTTCTCCCGGTATACCTTTCTGTCCCTATCTCTCTCTCTCCGTCCCCCTACAGCGCTCTCTCTCCCACTCTCTCCATCTGTCTGCTCTTCAAATCGGGCGAGTGTGAGAACTAAAACGAGGACGTAAACGTCTCACGTACGCCTGTACCTCAAGTGTTGCTCACAGATCTCAAGTTACTTGCGTGTGTGTGTGTGCTTAGCTAGCTAAAAGGGTGACATGCCTGCTAGCTAGTTATTGAGTGCCCTCAAACGTTCATTAAAGAACCTTTCATTTTGTGCCTCCAGAAATAAGAGGAACTGTCTTGTATGTACGGTATGTGTACGCGTATACAAATATATTCTATACATACATATACAGTATATATGTAATGTATAAATTCATAAATCAAGCTAGAATTACCGCCCCGTGGTGTTATGTCTCCGCTCTAATCAGGTCAGTTTCAGTCTACATACATTGTTAAATTTGTAGAAATTCCCTCAAGGCGTTGAGATATCACGTTCATGAGACTGGGATGTACATGAGGTCACAGAAAGCAATGCAAACGAGAATAATGGTTGTAGCATAACATAAGACTTGCCTGACATAATGAAACACTTTAAATTCAACTGACTTGGCAAGCAATGAGTGGTAATCTCTATACATTTAACCCAGTGAAAGAGCTGGAGCCTGCGTTGCTGCTATAGACGATAAGCTAGTGTGTTTATAGCATGCGTTCACCCTCAACCAGCCTGTTGTCGCGGGATTCACTTCAGGGGCTTTAGATTTAAAGGGATGCTGCCTGTGACCGCCGTTTCAGTGAATTACATGAGCCTGATTCATTTCAATGGTATTGGAACGCACCACATATTTAATAGTTTGTCTGTTGCAGTCTTTATATGATGAAAGTTTACAAAAAAAGAAGAAGAAATAGTGGAATACAGAGACAGCAGCTTTCATGAAGATTCACACAGCCTTGTTGCCGAGGAATGTAATAAATTAAAGGGGAAATATCTGAGGAATTAGAATAATAAACCAACCCACAGTTTTAAATTTTTCCACAACTCATGGCCCGCTGTCTTTTGAAAAACACCACAGAGAGACAGACGACAGGGGGGACACAAACATCTGTGGGATTCCAGCAGGCCCTGTGACGCCTGGACTAATAAAATACACTTGATCTTATATTCTAACTCTGGGCTACTACGAGAAGAGAAGACTGATAGGAAGAGAAGAAGATACAGTACGTTAACGGAACACAGAAGAAACAGAAAGACCAGCAGCTTTCTGACAAAGAGGGAAGCTGAAATAAGCAAGTCCAAATGTCTCACAACTGAATCAATTCTACAGTGATTCTCATACACACACACACACACACACATTAAATGCTCATGTACACAGCCATATACAAAAGTAGTACAGAAACCCTCAAAGCTGACAGTTCTTTTTAACAAATGTTTACTGTCCGTTGGACCACACAAACACGATGGTGATACATTATATAAAAACATTCGCCCCCCAAAAAGAGAACTGTGCTAGTGAGAGAAAATGTGTCTCCGGGTGTGTTTAGCGCGTGAAAGTTCTCATTGACGCGACTTTCTGGTGGTTTGACGCACGTAGTGAAACGGAAGCGCACACGAACATATGTAAGCACACTTCCACACGCTAATCTGCAGGGGGTGTCATGGAGTGAAAGAGGGAGACAAAGATGGCCTAAAGAATAAAAGAGTGGAGAGGAAAGAGATGTCGCAGCTTTCTGAACACCTATAAATCTCCATCTGGTCAAACATCAAAGAAGCGTAATCGGATGTGTGTGTTGCCAGAAGTCAAAGTCTATTTTGATTTTGTTTATATTTCGTTCATCTACTACTCTATTACATAAGGTCAACAATGTTGCTTGTACTGAAAAGTGATGCAGTTACTATAAGTTCGTAACTTCTGAGCTTTAAATATTTGAAAGAATTATGTGTAATGTATTTCTTCTATTTTAATAACTGATGTTTGCCAGTGTCTAAGTGTATAAACTGTTCACCGCAATCAAACTAGCAGGAAAATCAGCCTTGAACTTGAAGTATGGCTAAGGGCAAACGTGTGTGTGTGTGAGCGTGCTGTGTGTTAGCGTGCTGTGTGTATGCCGCAGGTGTGGTACCTTGGTCCTGAGTGGCTCGGGGAAGCCTCCGTGCGGTATTCCGATGTGTCCCTGCAGGAACTCCACCACCGACAGGGGGAAGGACAGCTCGTCTGCCCTCTCCTCCACCTCTGCCCGGGTCAGGTTGTTCTGCACCATGAACTGAGCCAGGTCGCCCACGATCTTGGAGGACGGAGTGACCTGAAAGGAGACGGGAGAAATGGGTCAAATACTACTTGTATCGCTACTCAGGATGGACATTTCTGGGGATTGAACTCACCCCCCGGGGGAAGCATTACAGGTGCAGGTAAGTTTAAGAAGTTGTGCGTTAAAGTCCCTGTCCGCCCACATCGGTGTTTTGAGTTATTCTGACTTATTAGACATCTGGGCGGAGCAAACTGCCTCTACTCAAAAGAACCAATCGTGAAGAAGGTGTCTAATGCCCCAGCACTTGACACAATACTGACACAGGAGAGTAAGGGAGATGTCAATCAAGCCGGTCTGTGCACGCTCCCACAAGTCGTGAGAGGAGGCCCGATCAGCCACATTTACCTTCCACACCCTGTGTGGGTGGACATGGGCTTTGGCTGCTGCAGTGACAGTCAGATAGCGATGCCCCCGTTGTGCTGCGGTGCTGCGACTACACCAACCGTGTTTAAGTGTGTGCATCTCTCAGAGGTGGATCACAACCAAAATCCCATACACACAACAACACCGATGACCATCTGTATTGCATCAAACTGTTTCAACATTGTCTGTACAGTATCCAGGAAAAGGATATGACCCCAAGCAAAAGAGAAAACATTCATTAGAATCACACATTCATTATTTATTAAGGCCATTGCAGTACAGTAATGGCAAACCCTCTTAGCATAATGGTGATAAAAAAAGCCATGCTTTTCCTCAGAAGGGGACACCGATACAAAGCTATTGCAGGCATTGCTCCTCCGGTGTAATAAATTAAGAAAAGGAGGCACGTGTGCATTTGTTGAGGCCTCTCTCTTAATTTTACTTCCGCCATTAGAGGAGGAGGGGCAATTAGATGCGATAAACAAAAACTTGTGGATTAGTTTAGACACCCCCTCCCATAAAGGTATTATGAAAGATGGGAGTAGAGAGAGAAAATACAGTTAAGTGTTTGGCTTCTAACCCTCGGACCCAGGCTTACTAGAACCACCAGCCACCCTTGTAGCCTTCAATTTGACAACAGATGGCAGAAAGACAGATGACCAGAAATAACAGGCAAGCAAAATATCACCACCGTGACAAAACTCAAGGTATGGAACAACTTGACATCCATTTCCTGGGAACGTGCTGCCAAAACACCGGGAGTCAGACACCTGGCACACACACACACAGACACGCCCTCCCATTGGGACTTAAGTAATAGGAAGGGTGACTAAGCTCTTGGGACCGCTTTAGTCTTTCAACAAGCCCAACCCTACTGTGTGTGCATGTGCGTGTGCATGTGTCTCTAGTGAGAGCGTCTCTAGGGATAAGTGGGATGTACCATCTCCTCCATTGCAACATGCCCCAGATAGAAAGTGCTAGTAGCACAAAATAGTGCACGGACTGCTCCACTTTTGGCTTACCCACAGACTGGGAAATTCTCAAAGCGCGTCTTAGAACGAGTTAGGATACAAGCTGCTAGCATCGTACACTAGCAGGCCTTGGGCCATCAACTGGGGAATTACATAGTTCTTACTTCCTCTCTGACTTCAGTCAGTCAAGCAAGGGTGGACTTGACATAAGCACAGAGCTAATCAGAGTGTTTATGCTAGCAGTAGCAACAAACGGGTATAAGCATTCAAAATGCCTCATTCATTTTGTACCCAGAGACCAGGAAACAGTGCTAGGATCAAAAACTCTCATGGTCTCTTATCACAGCCCAGAATGGCCGTTAAACCCCTCAACCTCAAGAAAATACATTTAAATGGACCTTAATCTCTAACTGACAGTTTCTCCGGGAATAGGCTATAGATTCTATAGCCTTTTCCCGGAGAAACTGTCAGTTAGCTGTTCCTGTTCGCAATAACCACAGCACACAATCTGGTATGGATTGAGAATAGTAATCTATTCGATCTAGAGAATAAGTCTCCTCAAGTCCTCCCATTCCAGTGTTCTACTGCATAGCCTTACTTGCTATGAAGCAGCCTAGAAGTTCACTATGTAGGCTATTCATAGGATGTATGACACTCAGGTCACCTCTCCCTCGGTCCCTCTCCTCAGCTCTCTCTCTTACGGATGGTCTCCGTTTACCCTAATATTAAGACAGCTGCGCTTTCTTATAATCTATTACTCTTGATGAATCACTGCTCGGCGACTTGCTTGCTGGGCAAAACACACACACTTCCTACGAAAAGAAAATCCAGTTTCCAATTTTATTTGAGCTACTTGGTTGAAGCCAGGGCTTTCCTCTCGATGTCTCGATATAAGCGTCAGCTCGTGTCCAATAATTGGGACATGCAGACACACACATGATGCTGTTGTCACGTTCTGTCTGGAGGGGCCTTAAGGGACATGTAGCCACTTCGCTCTTCATGCCCGCGGTGCTGTTGTGTTGTGAATCTGTCCCCCCATCCCAGCCAGGTGTAGCAACACACAGCCTCTCAGCCGTGAAGTCAAAACACGGTGTGTGTGTGTGTGTGTGACAGACAGAGAGATTGTGGATGCCTGTGCGAGCATGTTTTTGAGTGCAGCTCCCCATGCAGTTACACACACACACACACACAGTGTTTGTGTGTGTGCCTATGCCAACTCTATCGAAACTTCAACTGTAAAGTGTTATATCTCCTGGAACAGTGTCAGTGTGTGTGTGAGAGATATGAGAAAGCAAGGGAGTGAGAGAGTGAGAAAGCATGCACACACACACACACACAGTAAGTACTGTAGCAGAGTGAAGAATGGTGCCTGTCAGGAGAAAAAGACGAGGAAAGAGAGGAGAAGAGGCGATAGCAGTGTGTGTGTGTGCGCGCGCGTTGGAAAAGAGCAGTAAAGGAACGCTCGAAAGATTAAGGACACACGAAGGAGGTCTAATCGAAACGAGGGGACGTTTGGGGAGGCGGGAGGTAGGGATGACGGACAGATGAGATGGAGTGAAATGAAAGAGGTGGGCGACGTTGGGGGAGAGAGAGAGAGAGAGAGAGAGAGCAAGGACGCATGGGTTGACAGTTTGAGTGAGTGATACGACAGAAGTGTAGGTAGGTCTGTTAACTCTTTCTATGACCCCCATTTTTTATTTTTTAAATCAATGATTTTTTTTTTTATGTCAAATTTAAAGTCTCTGATTTGGCTCATAATCATTGAAATTATACCGTACTATATGATTATTAAATATTATAAGTGGTACTGTGTAAATGCCTTAACTGCCACCTCGTACTGGGAAGTTGTTGTTTAAATACCTGAACACAGAAAGTGTATGAGAGTGTATGGATGAGGGGGAATACGGGATATTTGTGTGTATGGAGTCCACATTATTGATAGAACGTACAGTAGGGGTGCACCAATTGACCGGCCAGTGACCGGATTTGGCCGGTTTTCACCTTGTTCGGCACTGACTGGCGATCAGCTGATCAGTCTAAATATAGGTTATGTGCCGATCATATTTACAAGCATGCGCTGCTCTTGGCTCAGATTCACGCACCCAGTAACTGACTTCTCATCTAGCTCAGTGGTTCTTATGGTAGCCTACACTGACGTGAAACAGGTCTGTGGTGTGGAAATTCTTCAGTGTCTGAAGGAGACGTTAAATACGCAGTTTGCAACACAAAAGTACAAGTTCATTGTAGTCTGACATTATATTGGACAATTTTGAGCATCAATATCTGTTTAAACACAATGCAGAGAGCAAAACTATTGGCATAATATTGTTCATCTCACTAAATAGAGTAAGCTACATGGCTTAATTTTATCAGGCAGTAAACGCGAGCAGCTAAGGGACCATAAGAATTACTTAATGAATCTCTATGAAAATTCAATAACTATGACACAAAGGGTGCTATGACTAGCTGATCAAGGGCCCTCTCCTTAACCGACTATAACTCTTACATTTCAATTTCATTCACGTATTTTTTCATGCATTTTGATTTTATTAAAAATACAATAGCTTCTGCAAGGAGAGACAGGGGCTTTCCCCTCCTCTCCAAAAATGTGTAGGCTGTTAATTATTAAACTATGAAAAAAGCAATCGATGCATCCCTAATAGAATGTCATTTGTATGCCTTCCTTCCAAAAGTGATTAGTCCGAAAGACATTGAGAAGGGTTTGAAATGTTCTCCTTCTGTAATGCCGTTTCTGTGATTGTATTTACGTTACCTGCATAACGCACAACACAGACACACAACCAGTGTGTGTCTGCGTTGGCCTGTCTTCCTCTCTTATCGACGGGAGGACAGCAGGGGAGACGTGGCTGCTGTCAAGGCTAACAGGACACAACAGACCCCTTAGCGGGACCCGCCGCGCATTAAGCCAACATTGGATTGTGCAGCGAAGCCCGCCGAGCCTTAATTGAATTGAGAGAGAGCGGGAGGGAGAGCGGGAGGGAGAAAGGGAGGGAGGGAGGTAAACGGAGGGGGTGCAGGAGGGAGGAATTTATGAGCAAAACAGGAGGGAAGGGGACGGCATCTGAGGGGGAGCCAAAACAGAAAGAGGAAGGGAAAGAGGATGAGCACTAGGGAATGTGAGAGAGTGTAGCCACATAGCACGAGACAACACCGAAATTAAAATGGCAGGGGAGCAAATTTGGTAGAGAGTGTTAAACAAATAATGAGAGAGGTAGTGTGAGTGCAGCGAGGGAAGGATGTATCTATCAGGCAGCGGCGGCGGTTAAATAATGAACGAAGAGCGGCGAGGGAATTAACGAAAGATAATGGAAGTACAAAAATAACTGGCGGGGTGGGGAGGGGGTCTATAGGTGGGACTGGACTCGTGTACTGTATGTGTGTGTATGTGTGTTGGCGTGCACGCAGCAACCTGTACATACCGGCCCCAAAAGGTATCCACAGGCATTTTCCAAGGTTGACTTACTGTGACTTACTGTTTAAATACAGGCTCAAAGTTATTATAGTTTAGCATTTTCCATTAGTTTATATTTTTATTTAGTTTAAAGCAGGTTTGCTAGTTTAGTTTTTATTTTTTTTTAAATATTAATTTTAGTTTAATTTTCATTAGATCCAGTGTTAGTTTTAGTCTTTTTTGTAATATGGGTCAGAAAAAGTATTTTGTATTAAAAAAAAACATCATACCATCAGTCAGTGTGTCAAAGACACAGTGACAAAGATGAAAACTAAAGGCATTTCCTCTATAATTATAGTTAGTTTTGCAAATAGTTTTTCACACCTAGTTTTTGTTATTTCATTAGTTTTCGTTAACGATAATACAGTAACCTTGGTCTGGATTGAGGCCCTTTCAGACCGACTGCAACGACAGCGCCGCTGCACGCTGTGGCGTATACTGGCACGGCCAATAGGAACGAGGCAGCCAGCCAGACACGGAAGGGAAAATTGAGGTGTTGATATCGTGTGTGTGTCTGCATTTCCCAATTATTGAACACGAGCTTACGCTTATATCGAGACATCGAGGGGAAAGCCCTGGCTTGGAAACGCGTTTCCAACCAAGTAGACATATCAGGTGTGTTTAACAATCACGTAGCTTGTAGGTAGGCAACATGTGTATGCCTATATAATAAACATAGCTTACACAGAGAGATGCATCTTCGTTGCCGGCAACAACAAAATGTCGTATTTCCAGGAGAGGTTTGGAAAACCCTGCCTATTTTGCGCCGTCCTCTGCGACTTCCCCAAACACCTGGGAGAAGTCTGCGCTCAACGCCGCGTTCTGTCTGAAAGGGCCTTAAGGCTGCCCTGATTAGGGCTTCCAGAAATATTGAACTTGTGTTAAACCCTCATTCACAGTACTTGATAACCTGCAAGCAGAGCGATGTCTCTACTGGTAGTACTACTGTTCTCAAGTTGGTTTAGTAAGCAAAAATTAAACAGAAAAATCTAAATGGATTAACAGTTGGACTTACACATATTGACGTGAGGAAGTAGAGGGAATTGTTAAGTTCAATATTACAATTAGGTCATTTAACAGACTCTTTTATCCAAAGCGACTTACAATTACATGATGCAGGTAGGGGTTAGGCATCTTGCTCAAGGATGCTTACAGGTAGGCCAACTCTGGGGCTCGAACCCACAACCTTCTAGCTATATCACTATAAAGTAGTCTGACAGAGCCGGATAAAAACTGGTGAGACTAATTCAGTAGAGTTTAAATAAAGTGGAGAAAGAGGATGATCGGGGATTACGGACACGTGGATCTAGCAGCAAGGTGTGATCACATTACTAAGCAATACAATAAAGGGTGAAACAGAGATGCACGAGACAGAACAAATGAGATGAGGAAGAGCATCGGACTGGAGCCACGCCGCTTAATCTGGCATTGTTGGCTTCGGCTAAACAGGGAAACGGGGGCAGCGAGGCCGAACCAATCACTGCCAGAGATGCCAATAAAGGAAGGCAAAAAAACGAGGAGCGGAGGGAAGAGAAGTCCAACTAAGCCGAAAGAGGCTCAACTGATTTCCCCTGGCCTGGGCCGGAGACACACATTTCAAGGAAAAGCGGGTTCCACTAAACTCACAGTGGTCCCAGTGCGCCCCGACGCTGATTGAATGTGTAATAAGGTAATCTTACCAGGCAACAAACAATTCCAGCCAATAACCAGATATTTGGCCAGCGTTATGGCGCTACAAAATGTAGCTTTGGGAGGGAATGGAGAGATTCACTGGTGGAGTGTAATGCTGCCTTCACATGCTAGTCGGAAGCTCCTACTTCCCACTTGTGAAAGCGGTATTATGAGTGCGTCATGTTCAAGTGCTTTGTTGTCGGAGCAAAAATGGCGGAGGCAAGGCTCACTCTCACCTGCTTCTATGTTGAAAGGTGGAAGGTCACCCAATTCGGGAATCAAAATTAGCTAACTTCCCACTGGTGATAACGACTTGAGGGGTGTTCATGTGTTCCCAGACGGAAACTTGTGTTTACCATAATCCGATAGCACGCGGAGGCAGCATGAGAAAGGACGAGAAACTCTACAAACTGCAGCTGCTTATAACACACTACAGCACCTCAGCCCCCAAAACCACTATCAAATTAATGGATGCCATTTTTCAGATGCCATCCTTTCAACAACGTTTCAGTAATAAGTTTAGGCAAAGCCTCTTCAGCTTCACAATTACCCACCAGACTGCTCTATTCACATCACACCATATGATGTGGATCAATAGGCACCAATTTTCCAATTGACATCCATTAGATTAAATAAAACTTTAACGCGATCCCCTCAAGGTAATTAATGCCATCAAGGACTAGAGCTTTCTCCACCACTAAATATTAAACTCACATATCCTGTGGATACTGACATCAAACTGATGCACTGGCATTAGGGCCAATTCAAAGGCAGATCTCGTGCCTTATATTTAGAAATATCTATTTGAAGAACCAAAGGAAAAATTGAGTAAACATTACATGTTGGCTGTCGACCCCTTACAATCTTCAATCCCATCTACAAAGAACTACTGACCTCAACATCTGACATTGTACATCATTACATTACCTAGTTAGGAGGTTTTGGTAATAAACAATTACGCTGTGTAGTGGAACATTAAGGTTCATGAAAGTGCTTCTACAAATGTCTTTTGAAAGCATCTCAGCCAGCCAATGAAAACACTGTATTTATTCTCACCTTGATGAGGTCACCTAGCAGTTTGTTGGCTTCGGTGTAGGCCTTCTTCACCTCCTTAAACTTGTTTCCAAGCCCCATACTGTGAGCCTGCAACCAACCACAGACAGAACAATTAACCCAATGGACAGATGAAAAATAATAGTTGCAGTTATTGTAGTCAGTAATCGAATCCTTGTTAACACTGTGTTACAGGGTACAACACTGTCAGCATGTAGCATGAAGATATATGGCGCTTCAATTCCAAGTCTTTTTCTAATAGTACATGGAAACCAATATCCCACGCAGTATTTATGTTTAACAGCCAGTGATATAAACAAGTGAGGAGCCGGCTACAAGATCCACCCACGTATATTTTCCAGTGGTTGCACAGCGACTTGAGTTCAGTCATTTTCAACCCCTCAGTGACACATTCCAGAGCGTCTGTGCGCTGTCTAGGCGCCAGAGACACTGATTTGCAGTTAATGCGCCATGCAGCATTAGCCTAAATAAGTCTTTTTTAGTTTTTCACAGCAGTGCCTCTGATTATTGCACAAGCCACCCGTTGTCTATTCTGTTTTATTCAAATGTTACAGCCATCATAACTGCTCCATAGGGCATGTTGGTATTGATGTTTTTTGGACCTCCAAAATGGTAGCATATAAAGAGCATCATAAGCAGATAGGACATTGAATGTGTCCTAAATGAGACAGACCATGTCAACTGGGGGAAAACCAGCTGCACCAATCCAGTCTGCGAGGTAGCTGAAGGGACTGTACCTGGAAGTGCAGGTTCGTGTACTGTCCTCCGGGAATTTCGTTCTCGTAGACGTCGGCGTTGCCCGACTTCATAGTGGCCGTGCAGTCAAACGGTGCGTAGAGGCCTCTGGCCACCTCCCAGTACTCACTGTAGTCAAACACCTTCTCCAGGGCAATGCCTAGATAGAGCACAGCAGTGAGTGAATTACACTTACACAACTGAATATTTTGGAAAACAAGAGGCCATCACACCCTCTACACCCTTCTTTCATTCTGGGTGTTGTGGTACTTGGGGTTCCGCAAAAAAAATGAATAAAAACCTTCTATACCAAGACAGCTTTTTACCACGTCAAGGAACATTGAGATAGCTGCAGGAACAAAATGGTTTCTGGTTCTGGTTCTTTAGAGATTGATCTGGGACCAACGGGTGCCTGCATCCTAAAAGCAGCGTATGCCTGTAGATAAAGTAGTTTCTCTTTATTAAATGTAGGCCAAAGAAAAGGACGGTACAGTCTATTACATGTAGGAAGGCAATAGATGGACTTATCTAATGTGCGTGCACATTCAGGCAGCAGGACATATTGTACCGTACAGCAGCATAGAGATATGATGACGATTGGGCCAGCAGTCTATTGGACCAATGTACCATGGCATATGCTAAGTGTGCAGTAGGAATGCAAGACTAGTTCCTGCAGCTTTAGCATAATGAGGCTTATAGAGCGAGGGTGATTAGAGTGTCACAGCACACACAGACCTGTGCAGACATCAGTGGTCCGGGCTGTGCAAACGCAAGCACTGGGTAATTCAGGATAATATATTCAGCATACCATGTACAGATTCTTGTTTGTTTATTCAGGGAATCACCTTCAGAGTGTAAAATAAAATAAAAACTCTCCCCAGTTTGGTGGAGGTGGAGGGGGGGACTGTAGAGCATTCAGATGTTTGCACTGGTGGTGAATGGTTCCATACTAACTAGTCAAACGCATACAGCCAGTGCACTGCAGTTAAACAAAACTGGCTCCCTTCGAGCACAGTTGGCTCATTTTTCTTCTTCTTTTAAACATGTCGTGATTGGCTATATAAGTGAGAGTGGCATGATAGGTCATGTAATCCTGTAAAAGAGAATGGAGTTTGGGAACACTCAGATGTGTCTTGTTCAAATTGAATCGGCATACGTTCGACATCCACTATTGTTTTCTATGGTGGCAATTGCGGGCAGCCATTTTAGGAATGCAGAGAGGAAAAGGGGAAGCATGTTTTCTAGGTAATTCCATTGCCAGGAGAAACGTAATGACTTTCCTCCGAGTATCTTGCTAATGATGACAAGAATTGCAATGTTAATGTGACAAACCCGTGATATCTCATTAATTGACTGAAGAAATTGGTGTATTTTGTAATTAGCAGCAAGTAACCACTCTGAGAAGTGTTTGTGTACCACAACTGTGACCCTGTCGGAAAAATGGAGCCACTGTGATATTAATGTGCATGCTGATTTGTTAGTTATTTTCGTTCACCTCCCGCCACCCCAGCTGACATGCCAGCTAGTAATTACGGCCATTTTTCCTGTCTGTTTGAAAACTGTACAGATTGCCGTTTTCCGAGGAACCTTTTCATCGACGGTCTGTACTCTGCAAGTGTGTTAAACACCACTGCCATTACCGGCCAATCCCCTTGGCCGTCTTATGTAGAAACTCTGCACTCTGCAAGAGCTACTTGCCTATGTTAATTAAACTGCTTAATTACAACAACAACTGTTAGCTAAAAAATGTCTGTCGACATGAAACACAACACAGGCTGTTTTTTATATTATAAAAAATGTGGTATGCAATATGTTTATCTCTACTTAATAATATCTCTACTGACCACATGTGCATTACCTCTACTGACCACAGGGCACCGGAGAAACGTGAGCATAAAGTACTGTATACTAATAAGTGTCATCTAATACACGCTGTATTGAATCAATGCCCTGCCAGTACTGTCTCTGTTAGCAGGTAAGACTTTGGGGTCCACAGAGAACATTGTAGGCCATCGCATGAACTGCTAATGGGGGGACTGGCTGGTCCATATGACAATGGCCATCAGGTTGAGTGTGCTTAATCAAGTGGTGAGTAACTGTGTGTAACACGGAAGGCTCGGGGGTTAATTGTTGCTGGTGACCCTTCCGAGGCCATCAATTAATTAATCAATCAGCCAGTAAAGTGGTCGCACGCACACACACACAGATCAGTCATAGAGATCGCAGCATGACAGTGACAGAGTGGCGTCAATAAATGGAGTCATTAGTGAAACCCACTCATTGATGCAGAGGGGCTGAAGCAGGCACACTGCACGGGGTCTCCTGACCAACGCACGCACGCGCGCGCACACACACACACACACACACACATTGGGCGGCTAATGAGAAGATAAGAGCTAACCCTAGGACGGCGGCAGATGAAAGGAGAGTCAGCAGTCAAGACGAGAGAGAGAGAGAGAGAGAGAGAGAGAGAGAGAGAGACATAGACAGAGAGAGAGAGAGAGAGAGAGAGAGAGAGAAGAT
>JAODLI010031264.1:0-14976 GCA_027575585.1 Percopsis omiscomaycus | reverse complement strand
AGGTGACAGAGGCATTACCAGCATTAACAGCTGTTCATTTAGCCTCAATGACTTATAAGGAGGGGGAGGCTCAGATGTTCAAAGAGCACCTTACAGCTGAAGTCATTCCAGTTGAGAAGGAAGCTTTTATATTGACTGAGAAAGCTGTTGTGGAAAAAAAACACATCAAAGATATTGACCCTCAAAAATTTCCTCTAAATGTTGTACTTGAGGAAGAAGCAAAACTGTCTGAAGTGGCAGATGAGTTGCAAGAATTAGTGGATGTTTATGTAGCATCTGTGTGTTCTGAGAGTAATGTTGAAGTTCTTGAAAAGCAGATTATTTGTGAAAACATCCCAGTACCTGACGCTGTAAATGTCGCCACCTTGGTTATGGAGGATGTTGAAAAGGAATCTGTGATACTCACAGAGCAAGCTCTTGTGGAAAAAGAGGACTTTACCATAGAAAACAAAATTCCTCAACATATTGTAGCTGTGGATGAAGTTACAAATGAGCAAGAGTTAACGAATTTTCATAAAGCAACTGAGATTATTGAAACTAGCAGTGCTCTGGTTACTGAAAAGCTATCTATATCTGAAAGTATCCCAGAAATTTCTACTGCATCAATTTCAGCTGAAGCCGCAAAGGAAACAGTTATACTCACAGAGCAAACTACTGTAGAAAAAGAGCTAACAACCATAGAGAATGATCCCAGTGATGTTCCCCAACACACTGCCATAATAGAAGATGGTCAAACACCTGAGGTGACAAAGAAATTACAAGCAGCAACAGCTGTTCATGTAGCCTCACTGACTTCAGAGAAAGGTGAGGCACAGGTGCTGGAAGAACACATTCCCTCCCCACCCACAGAAAATGCGATTGCCTCGGTTACAATTGAAGGTGAGACCGAAGCTGTTACAATGACAGATCAAGCGGTTGTAGAAAAAGAGCAAATATCCGTAGAGAACGACCGCAATGATGTTCTCCAACACATTGTCATTAGTGAAGAAGGCCAAATAGCTGCTTTTCACATAGCATCTTTGATGTCGGAGACGCTTGAAAATGCAAATGCTACGGTTGCAGATGAAGTCAATGTTAAAGGAGAAAAAGAACTCCCAGGTGGTAAAATGGAAGCTGTTGAAGTTGAGCATGCTCCACTGATTAATGTTATTATAAGCAATGTAAAAGATGTCCTGGCTTCGATGCCTGATGCCTCAATTGTGGAAAAGACAGACATTCCTGAACCTTCAATAGATGTAATGGCAACTGAAGAAGAGTACAAAGAAGTTGTAGAGTCTGTAAGGACTCTACCACCAATTGTGGAATTTGATATGATTAATACAGCAGATAAAGCCAATGTGGTTGTGATGTATGTGCCTTCAGTACAGTTGGAGGATAATCATAGTATTCAAGTGCAAGTAGTGGATGTTGATTTAAAATCAACAACCGCAACTGTTGAAGCAGCAACTGTTGAAACTTTTAAAGTAGGAGTATCAAATGTCAAAGAAATCATAGATATATGCCATGCAATGGATAATGAAGTTGAGAACCTCTCTCCAAATCCTAAAACTGAGGAAATAACTGAAGAAGCAAATCCAGTAATTTTGCACAAAGTTACTCAACACGAAATGGCAAACTTGCCAGATATACAAGAATTGGAGGCTTATTTACATAATGAATTGTCTGCCAGTCTGGATGAAAGTGTAAATGTGAAGCCAGAATCAAGTGAGATGACTGAAAGTTCACAGATTGAAGTGGTTGTATGTAAAGTTCAACAAGTGACAGGCATCAGTTTGGAGACATTTATCGAAACTAAAGAAGAAGATACTAGTGTTGAACTAGCCATAGCAACTGAACAAGAAAAGGGTAAAAATATTCCAGAGATTTTAGAGGATGTCACCATCCAAGTGCCTAAAGAGGATCTGGACGGAACTAAAGCTGAACTAACAAATGAATCAAACGTACATTTCTTAGCAGAGGAATTAGTATGTTCAGCGAAAGAAGTAGTAATGCAAAAGCTTGTCGAAGAGCCAATATTACAAACTAACTCCTGTCAGGTCATTACACCCACTATCTCTGGCATTGTACTACCTCAAAACAGTGGATTTATCTCCTCAGTAAGGAATGTTGAATCCCCTTCCAGCCTTTCAATAGAATTCAAACTTAATATACAAATTGGGCAAACAAAGGCTCCAGACACCCCAGCACCTGTAGTAGAGAAAACGGAACCTCTAAAACCGACAGACCTGTCTGAAATTGGGGTTCAGGTATATGAGAGACTAGAATCATTCAGAGAGCCAGAGGTCATTCAAAGTGTTGAGTACCTCAAACAGAAGGAGGTGTCAGAGGTTGGAATTCAGGTAACAGAGAAAACCGAACCAGTCAAAGAGCCAGAAAGTCCCAAGTACCGTAAACAGACCGAGCTTTCAGAAGTTGGTGTCCAAGTAACAGAATCAGTACAACTAGTAAGACAAACCGAAACAACAGAAATAGCCATATGCCAGACACATGCAGAGCTATCTGAGGTTGCTACTCAGGTAACAGAAATCACTGGACCAACAACAAAATTAGATTCAACAAAGAGGGCTGTCATCTTAGGTCAGCCAGCGCTTTTTGAAGTTGGCACCAAACCAATTGAATCAGCACAACAAACTGAGTCATATACAGTTTGTATACAACCAGAAACACAAATGAAGATAACAGAGAAAGACATGATCCCTGCTGAACCATTTCTGAACCAGTACAACCAAGTTTGTGTTGAAGGAACAGAGGATTTACAACATGTTCAAAGAGAGGAGGAATATGACCAGGAAGTGTGGCTAGATGCTGAGGAGACTGTATTTATTCAAGAGGGGGCAGGGAAGTGTTGGATTGAGACAGTGGAATTTCTTGAAAGCACGGAGGAAAACCACCAAGGACAAACAGGAATATCTAGCCAAGTCATGGCTCCAATGGAAGAAGCTAAGAGTCTAGAAGAGATACCTAGAATAGAAGGAACATGTGGAACTGAAAGTGAAGGTGAAGATTTTGCTGTTGCTCTTGAGCATCCCGACATAAAGATTTCAGCAGAGACCAGCATTACTTCGGTGGAATAGGATTAATTCTACCCACCCCCACTGTCACCACCGACAGGTAGGCCTCTGCAGTTAATCTTATTCTTATATCAATCATTATTTAAATTACGCACATCTAAAATTCCATGTTAAATGACATGTATCAATAATTATATTGTCTTTTATAGGTTGGACAGGTTGAACAAGTTCCACAACAACAATAGATCATTTTCTTCAAATTCTACTATTCAAACCTTTTTTATTTGCATCATTATTTTTAAATTTTATAAATTTAATTAAGTTTCACAAGTGTGAGACAGTCTTATAAAAGGTTGTTTCAAAGCTTTCATTCTAATAATTAATACATTCACACTGTTGTTTGCTGTGTATATTATTTTGGATTAATAATCATATCATTTCATTTATATATATATATATACCTATGAATTTCTTTAAAAGGAACATGCATCTACATAGATAATACAGATTTGTATTGGATAAACTGGATAAACACAAGTGTCTATTCAGAGGCTGCGTAATTCATGTCAATATGAAACACATGAAACTGCAACACAATAGATCTAGCCTACAGTATGTCATTACTTGTATGGGTAACAATATGTTATATATTTTTCCTGACCAAAATAGATAACTAAATCATGCAGATATTTTACTTTTTGTAGGGATTTCATTTTTATCATCTATTTCATATCCAGTATAATGATTCAGCAATATTGATAGAAATTGATGATCAAATCTGAAATTATAACTACCATTTCTCACAAATAATATAGACTAAGAATGTATGCAGGTGAAACATTTGAAGAGTGAATAATTATTAGGAAAAAACATTCTACCGAGGCAATAACCAACATGGTATTCGGTTATCTTTTACTTTATTAAATTAAATGTCAGGCTGACCAAAGCTGTGTTCAATTTGTATCTATAGAAATATTTCTAGTTCCTTAAATATTTCTTAATTTCAGATCTGAGCACGGTTTGATTGCTTTGCTGACATGGCACATTGCTGTTTTCTAAAATGTAATAATTACTAAATATTTGTAATTGCAATGTACATTACATATACATATAAGAAATGTGATTCATGTATAATCATCAGAGCCTTAAATGTAAACACAATCAAGGTAGCTTTGTGTATAACTATGTGTGCATATATACTGCAGCAGTGAAGTTGATTGCTGATTGACAGTGCAATATTAAGATTATGTAAGGCCTATTTGATGGCAGTTTAAAAATTGTATGAAATTTTGTATCACGAGGCTGACATTTGAAAAAAATTACATTTCTGCTTATCTGAAATTGTGTAATGTGTTTATATACAGTATTACCTAATATATTGCCAAATGTTTATTAAATAATATGCAATTCATAATTTTATTTGAATAAATAATCTGTAAATGTCTAAGTCTTGTCAAAATGGATGCACATGCACTAAAATATACAATAATTCTGATGGCCAGGTTCATTTTACATGCTAAACTTTGTTTATTTGTTGCATATTTAAAATGAAACCTGAGCTTAACTGTAGTTGTAAATGAAAATACATTTATTTAGACAGAAAACACTTAAGCCCAATGATACAGTACCGTCTTTATTGTGTACATTATATCACTATACTGTAATGACTCATATCTTGCATTGCTGAGGCCAGTGACTAATGTTGCAGTGATAGTGTACAGACCAGTCTCCAGTTCTTTGAGTGCATTTACAAGTCATATAAAGAATAACTATGTCACAAAAACAATATTCCATAGCATAAATTAAAATGAAACCAAGACATTCTAAAAACTATTTGCTACATTCAAAGTAAACACATCTAAATTAACTGACGGATTAATTCATGCTGCCTTCAACAAAAGGTTAAAGAAAGAGATGGTCAACAGTAGAAAGTTAATTTATATTTAGGGCCATATTAATCTGGTCTACATTGATAAGACATTGCCAGTGATTATGAACCTTTGTGTAGTGCAGCATTATTCTTTTACTGTATATGTTCCAGTGCATTGTGGAGGTGGAGCTGGTCAGAAGATCACTCTTGCAAGTTCAAACATGACCTTCAATGAAAGAACAAAACAGTGTCAGTACATTGTAACCCATAACTTAAATCACTCTGAAAAAGTGAAAACTGGCAGAAAAAGAGCATATATTTGAAACCAACATAGCATTTGAATATTTAATGAAACGTAGCACTGGTGGTTAAGCAGTTAAGAAAAATAATTTTAAAATGATTATTTATCTATTTTTATCTTTTTAATGAACAATCCTTGATGGTCTTCCCTAGCTCAAGTGCATGTGGCTGTAGGGGGAGGGATAAAGACTGTGTGGGCCTATGAACCCTGCGGTGGAAGGAGTAGAGAGGACTGTGAGCCACTCAGCACTCATGTGTGGCGAGGAGCACGTTCAGCCGTTGTTACCTCAATGGTGATCAGGATGACTATCATCCACTCCAACCTCAAGCTGTGTTTCTCACTCAGGTGATTCCTCATCATGTCTGTCAGCTCTGTGCAGTGTTGTAGCTTCTCATTCACCACCTGGGACAGTGCAAAGGAAAACAATACAACACCAACGCCAACCAGGGGGACATTCACAACCGGTAACTGCTCGACGAGCCCACCAAACTGCCTGGTCTTGACGTCTATACATGGCTGCATTTAACCCTATAGACCTATTTATCTGGCATATATTTGATCCAATATTGATTTTACAAGCTATCCAAATCACAATTGCATGGTAACTTAAAATATAAAAAGACAACACTAAAGAATAAAAAAATAAAAATAAAATACACTCCAAGCCACGTTTGTTGCTGTCCATTATTGTAGGGGCTGTAACTGTGTTACGATTTAACTAATTGTATCCCCAAGCATGGAAAAATATCATTAATTAGATCAATTAGATCCAGGATTTTCTTACACAGGGATGTATGCTGAGACACTCAGGGCCACAGGGAACAAAACAAGATATTTGTAATGGGAAAGGGAGATAAAAACTATTCAAAGACCTCAAATAAACACTTGAGCTAAATGATAGATCACCGTGCAAGGACAAAGCTCCCAATTTAAGAGAAACTACTATAAAACAGCAAAACTGCACTGAGCAGTATTGCAGTACAGGTCTACAGTGTTGCAGTGTATATAGCCACCACATAACCATAACAATTTCCCACAATTCCTTACTGTATAATTGGATGCAAGCTGAATGAGACCAACTCCCATCTTTGAATGGCACCATTTGATGTCCAATGTACCGTACCTCAGCCTCTAACTCACTTAGTTTCCCTATTCCTGGCTCAGATCTAACCATGTTGCTACAGGGCAGGGTGATCTAAATGTGATCTAAAAGGGAGATGCTATCTTTCAGGAGGACAGGAGGACCCAAGTTCAATGCTCTTGGTTGACCCTCCTGAAGTATCATTCAGCAGGGCACTAAATCCCTATAAGTTTACTGTACTTTGACCTCCCTGCACAGGGCAAGAGTATTATGCTGAATTAAATATTCTCCATAAGCTTTAATTACCTTGACTCTCCGGTTGATACTAAGGAACTGGCAGGTTTTGTCATAGAGCTGCTCCAAGTTCTCTCTGTCCCAGTAGAAATCAGGCGTGATGAGCAGATCGGAACTCAGGTTTATACAATGTCTGAGTATGAGAAAGAGATGTTTCTTTAAAAAGAGCTACAGTAGAGTTTATACCATGAAAGAATTCATTTCTGTAATATTGGCTGATACCTATCGGACCTGTGCTAATTTAGCAAACCTACAGTAAGACCTACAGTATCTGGTATTGAGGTCACGTTTAAACATTTGAAACAAATTTAGACCACGAATATAGAAATGGAAATCCAGATATAATAAAATAGAATTAACCTTAAAGAAAATAGCTCTCCAATCTTCTGCATGACTTCTGCCCTAGACAGCTTAACTCTTTTACCAGACTTCAACATCTGTAGGGGTTGGGGGGGGCAGTTAAGACATTATCAATTAAAAGGAGGACTTCGGGTTAGCAGAATTATGAACTTCACACACAGTGCTTTACTCAGAAAAAACATCCATTAGAGATAATCAATTATTGAAAATTTTGTTGACTTTGAATTTATAGTGCACATACTTTACCTCTGGAATTGATTGAATTGACTCTACAAAGTTGTCTAAGAACACTTCCCATATCGCCAACTTCACTGGAAATAAACAAAAATAAACGACTTAACTGTGATTACATGTTGTGCATATGGGGTATTGCTACAATAGACAGAAAAATATTTTAGTTTATTCATGTATGATATACAGATTCTCACCTGATAAACATAGTGCATTTGAGAATGCAAATTTATCCAAAACAGCGTTATCATGATCTATCTCTTTATTCAGTAGAAAGTTACCACGTTCAAGCTTTGAATTTCCCCTATGAACAAAATAAGAGTGACTTTGAATAAAACACCTGAAAAACAAGTCATTTACATAAATAAAAATGAACTAAGCCATAACCTTAGCATCATAGAGCAAATGGTTAGAAGAACATACTCCCCAAATGTGTAGTTGATCTCTTCATTTTCCCAGTGGACTAATGCTACTTCATACGGCTGGATCTCATGCTGTTCCAAAATTCTCATCGCTTTCTTCATCTGCAAATAATGTCAATGGGTTCAAATAAATCATAGTGATGATTTAAATTAATTATCTAAAAATTGGACATTACCGTTTTCTCCTCAACATTCCAGAAAACCACTGATCCTTCCCTAAAATTTTAGATGTGAGATGTTAATCCATAATGAAAAAAAACATATTTAAGCTTTAAGTGTGTGACAATTTATGTACAGCACAATGGCATAAATCAGCCTTTATGAATTAGGCCTACTTTGTGTAGCTCTACCTGAAGAAGAAAATTAGTGCATTGTCATCTGGTTTTGCAGTCATGTCTGTACTTATCACCAGTACATTTGAGGCATCTGAAAGGAAAATGCCATTGTCTGAGATTGTGTGTTCAACATTTCATTGACTTTCTTTATACGCGCACTCATACTTGTATAACAAATTTGAGTCACATTAACAGCAAATTATTTTTGGATGTTCCAAGTAATAAAATGTATATAACAATATTATTGGGTTTTGGGAGCCTGCATAAAGCACATGTGCAGAATATGCATCTGAATAGGAGTTTTTAAAATTACAAGTAATGAGTCATGATCACATCAGCATAACAGTGTAATCAATTACAATTATGTATTCATACCTCTTGGCAAATCAACTTCGCAGAAGCCATGGCCTATCAAATCATGGCAAAGTGTTGGCAAATGGTACTGTTCTGCTGTTGCAAAAGCAATACACTGCATCATGTCCTACAGGGAGAGACAACCATCACTGAGTAATTAATTAAATAAGGAAATCATTAACTAAAGAAAAGATAAATGTAAATCACTCTTCAGAATGATGGTCAACTAAAGTACCTTGTCCTCATCCTGGGAAGGCTGGTTGGTTCTGGATGGTTGCTTTGTTCTTGGTCCTTTAGGAATCTTCTTTCCTGTAACCACTGGGGATTTCAAACCTGATTTTAATACAGCTTTAACAAGGTTTGTGGAATAAGGACGCTTCTGTGCATGCCGACACTCTGACATAGCAGTCACTCCAAGGTCAGCTAATATGGAACTGCTGAGTCTTTGAAACCGATGAAAAGCATGTGGTACATGTTGTGTCCAACTAGGCTGTTGATCATTAGTGATCAAATAACAGTTTCTTGGAAATATTCTTGAGGTTGGCCAGGTTGACAGAGTCCTAGGTTGCAATTCAGACTTCCATTGCTGGGTAGATTGTAAGGGTCCGGTCGGAGAAAACACACACACTGATGTACTCCTTATAGGCCGCTGGACTGACAGTCTGCACCACATTATCCGAAGAACCATCTTTGCTGCCACTTAACACATTACTAAAAAGACAGAAAACTGGAGTCATTTCAATGGCAAATAGTACATCACATTACACATTTTCTTCATAGTCAGCAGTCTGAATTGTCTCTGTAAACACACATTTGATATCTCATTTACGACTTAAGATTGATGTTCTGTAAATAACACCACTATCAAGCCAGCTAAGGCTTACCTTGAATTATCTCACGAGGGTAATATTTTACTGATGCTGATTTACGACTGCATTTTGCCCCACAAAATAAGATTGAATAACATTTTGAGATCTAAAATTTTCTGAAATGTGGTAAAAGTGGTTATTAATGGCTGTGTACCACATGCAATGTTACTGTTACCATTCAGTAAATCAAGTTCACTTGCCACAGATAAACATGTAAAACACATCTATTATTATTACAAGATTACTTACCAAGCTTTGTAAACGACACATTTGAGGCAAATGTCATTCCACCCTATCTATGACTTCTTGACAGCGTTGTATATATTTGATCTTGGATAATACACTTTCTCTTGACACTTCCTGGTTGAATGACGTAATCTTGCAACTATAGCCTACGTCACGACGTTTAATAAATGTAAAAATATTTTGCCGTGTTTGCTGCTTAAAAAAAATACAAATCAATTAAAAATAGGATTAAACATTTATTACAATTTCAATTATGGTTAGCATCCAAAGATCTGCCGGCCGGGTCTTCACCATGCCATTGACCGACGAGATAGCGCCGCCTCTGGTAAAGCATGGACAAATGTTTTGTGTTGCCTAGAGACTTTACTAAACAGGACATAAGAAACTTTAGGATAGTACATTCCTTTAAATATCTCTAACTATGGAAGTTACGGAAAACCCTGTCGAGGTAGGCTAAGCAGTTTGTTGTTACAATTGTATATGAATGTATAAATTATATCTTGCATCATTTAACTGCTGAATTCCTATAAAAGCCTATGTATAATTGAAATAGATTTTACATACATTTGAACATTACTTTTGAAATAGGAATGGTTTATTTGATTTAATAAAGGCGATTGAATAGTTTTTATAATACAATAATTATTACTTCAGAGGATTAGTCTTTAATAATAAAATACATTGATATAATCTAATTAGGCGGATAAGTACAATGAGAGGGAGAGGCTGAAGATGAGAGTGGCTGTCTTGGAGGAGAGTGTGAGGTCCTATGAAGTGGAGTGTAAAGCCAGCAGAATGACTGTGCTGAGACTGGTGGAAGAGCTCAAACAGGAGAGGAGGAAAGCCACCAGCAGTGCGACAGCACTGGATTCACTAAAAGTGGTATACGCGGACACACACATACACATACACACATTCAAAGAGAATTTTAATTACTTTAAATTTGAATGATATCTAATTTTATGATTAAAATGTGCATGCAAATGTGCATGCATTTTAATGGTGGTTACGGTTGTTTAAATGATATCTTTATAAATCTTAATGCTTTAGGCTATTAAAAGAAGTAATATTAACTTCTAAGTAATATTAAGTCTTTTTAAGGGTTGTAGCAATACAGGGAAACATTGTCTAT
The DNA here is from genome assembly GCA_027575585.1 of Percopsis omiscomaycus. NCBI lineage: Eukaryota > Metazoa > Chordata > Actinopteri > Percopsiformes > Percopsidae > Percopsis > Percopsis omiscomaycus. Next base: position 4,470 of record JAODLI010031264.1, on the reverse strand, counting down.
TTGTTGTGTTTTTTTTCATGGATATGGTTACATGAAAAGATTTAGGAAATCACTTTGGGTGTAGCTTTGCCCATGGCGGTGAGGCAGTGTCTGTTGCCATAGTAACAGGATTTAGCATTTGACATGTTTGACAACAATGTGGTTTGTATTTTTCTCAGGAGTTAGATGGCATGGTTTTGGGGAGGAGGAACACAGATCTGGAAAAGCACAGCCTAACAGAAAGGCTTGAGGCCAGCAGGCGGGTGATAGAGGCAGCCAGTCAGGAAACACGCTGTTTGGAGAAACAGGTTGAGGAACTTGAAAGAAAGGTCCAGACAAGCCAGGGGGAGACTCAGGCGGCACGGAAACAACAACAAATCTTCCTGGAGAAGGTGGCTGCTCTCCTGCAAGGTGACTCTGAGAAAGCCTTCCTGCCAACAGAGAGAGACATTCTACATAAACTGGACACATTCCACAACATGGAAGAGATCGCTAAAATGGTATTAGATAATGGTTATATAATATAGGCCTACTATTAATATATTATGACATAACTTGTCATACTCTAGGCAATTTGATCTCCCAGGGGTAGTGTGTATGATCTAGTATAATTATGCAATTATTTTATAACGTCCTATTTTGGCCAGTGTATTTGCACATCCATTATACCTGAGCAGAGCTGTTTTTCCTCCAATCACCATGAAATCCCTGAACTACTTGGCAGCACATGTCGCAAATTCGAGGCACACAATTGGACAACGAACACGTGCACACCAACATAAGCACGTGCACTTCTCTGATGCAGTGTGTATGTGTTACGGGGAACTGTCTTTTCTCCTATCATCCTATCTGGGAAATTAATACACACTACCCCTGCACCCCACAGATTGGAATACTGGATGGAAAAAAGGTTGTACATTTTAAGCTGTAACATGTTTCTGATAGGGGATCAAAGTTTGACAAAAAAACAAATCCCCTAACTTCATCGTATCAGAAAAATATTACAGCTACAATCTCAAAGGATGTGAGTACAAGGGGTAGGCCTATAATTGATGGGGAATTATATTATTCATTTAAATCTCTACAATGTAACTCTCCTGTAAAATAGATCCAATTATCTCTAGTTTGACCCCATAGGTTTGGGGATTAGGCCCTTAGTGTCACGGTGCGAGGGTGACGAGTGCAAGTGCAGAGGTAAAAACAGAAGCTGATGAAGTCCAAAAGACGCACGCAGCGTATGGTTTTATATATGAATGCTGGGTATTCCATTACACAGCAAAAAACAGCAAATAAACAGCAAAAGAAACGGTAAAAAAACTGCAAAAAAACGGCAAAAAAACTGCACAAAACTGCGTGGTGCAGTGAACAATCACAGACAACTCCTCATCACCCACTCCCCGGCTTTATAGGCTGGGGAAATGCGGTGATGAGGAGATGCGGAACAGGTGTGTGTAATTAAGGTGTGCTTGGTGAATGGACGGCCGCAGGCCGGTGGTTAATACGCCGGCGAGCTAGAGCGGGAGGGCGTTGTTACACTTTGTGATTTTGTCCTTTGTGGTTTTGACTGCAGATGATGGACATGAGACTGTCAAAGGTCACAGAGGAGCTGACCAGGCAGACGGAGCTTCATCAAAGTGCACTGCAAAGGGCCCAGCTAGCAGAGCAGCAGGTGCAGGGCCTGAGGGAAAAACTTCAGGGTGTGGAGAGCGAGCTGAGGGCCGCAGGCATGCACCGTGATGGGCTGTATCACAGCAAGCAGCACGTGAGCACGCTCACACATGTCAACAGTCAGATTCATTAAAGTCTCAAACTGTGTGCCGGGACCCCCCGAGGGGTCGCACGGTACTTTTAGCTGGGCCTTGATATGATTACAAGATTTTTAAATATCCTTTTTAATTAAAAGCTTTTCAAATCTTTTTGATTAATTCTAGTTTTGTTTCTCTTGAATTGTTATTAAATGGTTATATATATTGTATATTTATATTCTATTAGGTAACATAATAGAATATAAATACTACTTTTAACAGCATACATAACACAATTTATATTATATATGCTGTTAAAAGTAGTGCACATGAACAACTTCTTTTTGGAGGTCACAGAACCAATGCTGCTACAATACACACTGCTACATGTCTTTACTACACACACTGTAATGTGTAATCGAGGGATGTACATTTTTTTCCTTCATACCCTACAACAGATGGGGGTTGTGTTTTTGCAGATGTTTTTTTTACTTCACTTGGAGAAATTACTTTTTCCCTAGTATGAAGAGTTTGTGGGACAGCTTTCAGAGAAGATGAAGGTAGACAGTATTGATGTGGACCTTGACGTCGATATGAGACTGGAGCTGATCTTATCGCGAGCTGAACAACTTGTCAAACAGGAAGGAGCGGCACTGGTGGAGAGCAAGACCCAGGTCTATAGCCTACAGCGAAAGGTATTCCATTGGGTGTAGGATTCACATTATTTATTATCAGAGGTGGGATTTATACAACAGAAAACATAACTTCAATTTGTACATAATCTACTGTGTCATTCCTATTTCAACCTACCACATTGCAATTTCTACTTAATGACAGAATCCCAATAAGAACAAACCTTTCATAGACTCTGAATGACCATCTGCTCACAACAGCTTAAGCTGCAGAAGGGCCGTCTGGAGAGCAAGGAGCTCCACACACAGCTCCTAAGGAAGAAGGTTTCAGACATGGAGGAGGAGAAGAGGAGACGTTCAGCGCTGGCCTTTGAGCGGGACGACACCCACCTGCAGGTCAGGAGGCTGCAGAAGAAGCTGGAACGCTTCCAGAAAGAGCTGAACACCACGAAGCTGTCTAATGCAGAGCTGAAGGCCCAGCTCTGCCACACCAATGAGCTCAAGGTAGTTGGCAGAATGGCCCGGACCCACATTCCATCCAGAGGCAGAGTCACATGAGATTTCTATTTGTGTGTCACCGCGTGATGGTGTAAATGTGTGTTTGCATATCTGTGTTACTGTGTGTGTGTGCAAAAGTGTTAAATGTTAAATTGATTTTATTTTCATTTTGCTTCAGTAGTCCATGCATTTACACAGCAGTAGGCAAAAGTAGGAGCAATCAGATAAAACCACGTCTTAGGACAGCCTATTATTTTTTTTACCTGGTGTAAACTTGACAGTCCATAAATACCAACAAGTACGTGGGTTTCCTACTCTGTCTGACCTGCTAAGCTAAAAGTCATGGCTCAGAGTCAGAGCATGCAGGAGCAGAGCAGGAGGCTGGGAGAGCTGAAGGTGGGGAGGGCCGAGGTGGAGAGGACACTGAGCACCATGACCTCTGAGCTCCACAGCCACGAGAGGAAGGCAAGGGAAAACCAGCAGGAAGTCACGGCCCTCAGACAGAGCCTAGCTCAGCTCTCTGAGAGGGAGAGAGAGGTGAGAGATGGACCTACATACAGGGGGTCTTTATAAAACTTGGTATGGACCAATCACTTTTACAAAACAGGCTCAGAATACTATACCTTTTACCTTCTAAATTGTGGATTGAAATATTGATTTGGCAATGTGTTTTTTCGGCGTAGGTGTCACATTTTCAAAATGTTAGCTATCAGGTTATCACAAAATGAAATATCCACATTACCTATTTTAAGAATTTTATAAATTTTAGAATTTCAATGTTATCTGATACGGGGATGAACATCTGCCTTAAAACATAAATAGCTTGAATCAAGTTAATCAACCATAAGTTGTTCTTTGGATTGACATAATAGATCATTTATTATAATTAAGTAGTACAAAGCTAAAGTTAAATGTCTACATTTCTCTCCTTTCGTGGTACAGTTGTTGGACTTCCGGTTGGTGGTTTCCAACATGCTAGGTCTGGATGTTACAGCCCTGTCTCTTCCAAATCACGAGGTCATCAAGTCCCTAGAGAGCCTGCTTCACCCACACCTCCACCACCATCATCATCTCCTTCATCACCACCATGCTCTGCCCTGGACCTGTCCTGCCCACCAGAGCCTTCATCTCCCCCAGGTCCAGGACCTCCCTGACAGCTCCTCCAGTTGTCTCTCTACTTCTGGATATGTCAGCCATGGTGTCAGTGAAACCTAGATTATGTTTGAATTTTATTTCTCTTTTAAATAGCTATATATTATATACATAAATATATTGTGTTCTACAGGAGTTGTGCTGTATATCTAAATAGACTGACTATATTATTAGACTATTTAGCCAAATATAAATACCTACTTGGCACAACTACCAGAGCTTTATGGATAGTGGAATTTAAATAGTAAATAGTATATTAACTATTTATGTTTATTGTTCTGTTGTTCTTTTTTGACTGTCAACGCACTTTATAAACTCTTTTAGGTGCATATATGACAAGGTTGAGAGCATTGTTAAGCATCCACCAAAATGTAACAGGTCAAAAACATCTTATTTACTGGATTATAAAGGCTGTCTGGAGGCTTGATTAACATCTCCCTGACTCAACATCAGAAGTATTGTGG
>JAODLI010031254.1:0-19640 GCA_027575585.1 Percopsis omiscomaycus | reverse complement strand
ACACACACACACACACACACACACACACACACACACACACACACACACACACACACACACACACACACACGCCCTCTGAATATCAAGGACAGCTGCGCTTATGAAGAATCAACTTCTTGTTGTGGGGCTACTGTCTAAAGCTACAAAGCAGATCCCATAGCATCACCCATCATTTGGAAACAGTGTTACCTGACACCTGTGCCACGACAACCTATCAGTTGCTCTGGTCAAGCCTCATGCAATACCCATGAATGGAGTGAAGACCACATTGTTTTGTAGTTATGAAGAAGTGTCCCTATGCAATATCTACACTGTTATTTCTGTATATTGTGTTTTGTTTACAGGGATCCGTACATCCTGACTAACTGAACTGTAGTGTCACATTAACTGCCTTGATTTGGGATTATAAACTGTACTCACACACCCCGCGAACCACAAGATTTTACTCTTGTACTGCTGGCTTGTGTTTAATACAGGCTAGTGAGTCAAAAGCATGCTGCGATGATCTGTTCTGACAAGGCAGGAAGTGTGGCCATACCTTAAACATCGACAGGCAACCAGGGGACAAAGGCCTCAGTGAATTACAGGAGTAATGCCATATAAACAGACACCTCATGAATCTTTGATGAACACACTCGCATATACGTGTGAAAAAAAGAAAAAAAAAAGAGACAGAAAAAAAGACGCAACCCAACTCATACGCACGGAGCCGGTCACCCTGCCCCAATTCCTTCTCCACGCGCTAAATTATTCAGTCACTTGTTGGATATGGGAAGAGCAGGTCAGCCAGCCTCAGCAACCACAAAAACCAACAGAGACTGTCCTATCTTCTACCAAGTATCACACAGTGGCATGGCGTAGTGTCCACTAGTCGCCCAGGGATCTAGATGCAGCTAGGGAAAAACCAGGGGACTATTCTCTAGGGACGAGCTGCTCAAACAAAAACACCTGAATGCAAAAAACAGGCGGGCGCAGGGCCGCAGTATCCCATTACAGCTAGCGTGGTGTGCCGTTTGTCCCTCCTGCGCACTCACGGATACACAGTAGGCTGCCCAACGGTGTGCATCTGCACACACATGTGATGTGTCAATTATGTCCAACAGAATCAAGCTGTGGTGATGACACCTGCTGTAGCGAGAAAATAACCCATGCCACATTAAAAACGAGAGAGAGAGAGAATGAGAGAGAGAGAGAGAGAGAGAGAGAGAGAGAGAGAGAGAGAGGAAAAAAAACAAGCATGACTTCATATCTGGAGCGTGTCCTACCTGTGCTTCTTGACTCCGTTGCACTGAGCGGGTGGGTTGCCATGGTTTCCCTCCCCAGACATTCCGGTGGGCCTACCGAGGGCGCCGGGACAACGCAGGCTGCTCGAAAGGGGGGTGTCGCTGCCCTCGTCGTCCTCGTTGTCGTCGTCGTCGCAGGAGTGGCTGGCCACAGAAAGGAAGCCACTCACAGAGAGCTCCGACTCGGACTCTGCAAGGTGAGCAGGTGAGCAGGTGAGCAGGTCATACCACGCGCGCACACATGGCCGGCCGATCGGCGGAGGAACCCTGCCACTCAGTAGAACCTACACCCTACACTGTCAGTGCATCTGCCTTCTCTCCGCACCCTCCCTACCTGCCAGACATGCCCCACCTGGGATGCTGTTCCAATGAGAGGCCACGCAGAGGATTCATTTCCGACAACATTGTTTGCTCTCATCTGTCTGGCTACCCCTCCTCAGCCACCTCCTCCCATCTGCACGCCGTCAGGGACAACACAGGTACTGTATCACGGGAGTGGGGGTGGGGTGGCAGCTGCTTGGATGGCTGACGAGAAATTCAGCATTTAATAATGCCTAGTCTTAAAGTCCAAAAAAAAAGGCTGAATTGAGCATCTCTTTAAATAGGCCTGTAAAGGACAAATGGGGATATTGTGATTTAACAAGGCTGATAAGACCTCTTCTCAGGACTTTCTGGGCATGTACAGACCCTGCTTAACTGACATCTACCTGAATCTCCCATGACAGTTTTGTTGCACATATTAAGGCGGGACAACTGACAACTTCTTTACGATTGGCTCTTTTCATTGTACAGTATTATATGAAGAATAGCTCCACCCAATTTCAACTGGAGCAGAGGTCTAATCCGCCCTTTAAGATGTGGCAGTGGCACTAACATGGTTCATGAACACGCTGTGCGTAGAAGAACTGCTTCGAGTGAGGAAAAGCATTGTCTGCTGAGAGCATGTTAGGCTCACATGGCACAGTGTGTGTTTGTGCATAATGCAGTAACCCCTGAGAAGCAGAGATCACTCTGAAATGCACCTACATATTGTAGACATCTACTGTAAACACTAACCACAATGGCAGTACTCCAGGGCAGTGCTGCCATACAAGCATACTAAAGAAATATGTCAATTTACAGTAAGCACTCCACGGCTTTGTGGAGACCGCGGTATGCAATTATTCAGCGCAAAAGGTGGAGCTGGCTTTTTTCATATTCTAACCAAACATAGAAACAAATTACGTTTATGCACCCTTTTTTTGGCTAGCTGCGCCCTAACTGTACTCCAATTCTAATTAATTTTTTCCTAAATATATCAAGCAACGACATGTACAGTAGTTTAATGGAGGTGTTTGCTAGGATGCTAACATTTTAAAAAGGGAGCAAACACCTGAGTGCTGAAGCAGAACTAGACCTAGCAAAGCATTTGAACTTGGGACAGTCAGGCTGTGGTCCAATGTTGCCTCGTTGAAGGTTTTCAAAAACAGCCGTCTAACCTGACAGAGCATCATAGAAGTCATCTTCAGTGACGGCGCTGAGGGTGGGGGACCTTCTGCCTTTACACAGGGACTGTTGAAGTAGGTGGTGTTCACTCGCCAGCGACTGCAGTGCCTCTGTGAGAGCCTTGTTCTTTTCGACCTCCTGCTCCAGTTTCTGACTCCACGCCTGGATAGGAGACACACCAACACACGCATTAACCCACTTCTTGACATAATGTGTTAGTATTGTATTCAACACACAGACTGATAGATATTTAGATATATATTTATCTGACTCTATATAGGCACTTGTAGCTGCTTCTGATAGCAGGTCATTGTTTTGAACCTAATCAAGAGATCTGGTTTCCTCCAGTTGGAACCAAACACTGTAGTCTCCGAGAGCTCTGTAGCCCGGGATTGAGTGTCCCTTCGGGGCAACCTGAGCCAGGCTGCGATGGGACTGACCAGATCAATGTTTCCCATTGTCTGACGCTGAAGTTGTGGGTCCTTTATCAACCCCAGAAGACAGACAACTAAACAACTGACCACAGCTGCTAGCATGAAAAGACACAGCAAAACAAGACATTGCAATAATTGGATGATACTTCCACTATGAAAGCTTTCCAAAGTTAATGTGAAGACGGTATACACACTTCAGTTTACTATTGAAATGTCAATTTTAAGCCTAACCTTTTGGATTACAGACAAAAATGCAGCTATGTTGTGTGTAAATGTGTACATATTGAGTTTACACAGAATGAAAATAATTCCACAATCACCTTGAGGAAGACAGATAGGTCTCACAGAAAAATTGGTTTATTAATGCACGATACAGTGAGGCCAACGTCCTCAAGTACAGTAAAACCAGGAAAAGTCCGACCTCATGAATAATGATTACTCACACACATACACAGAGATCCAGAATCCATCACATTTATACACATATTTCTGTATTTTATACAGCAATGTGGAGACATTTGCTTGTATCATTTCTTATAGTTCGATATGAGCTTTTGCTATGGTATGAATATAAACAACTAAATACAATTTAATAAAAACTGTATGTGAACTGCACTTCACAAGGTATGTCATTCAGTCTTTAAAATCCCTTCTCACTAAAACGTATTAAATGGTAAAAGTAGGGCCCACGAGATGCATGGAAACCAGCATCCTTAGAACAATGCTTTTTTACTGTGGCGAGTATTGCTCTGCATTGGCTTAGTGTTTACTGCTGGGCACAGGATCTATACAGCATCCTACAGCAGCGAAAAGAGGACTATGGCTAAGAGCCATGTCTTAAACACAACATATCCATATGTCCATATGAGGCTCCATTTAAATTGACATTGATTTATTTGCAGCTCTAAATAAATGAGCTCATGGTGAAGAACCAGTGCCAACCCCACCTCTCCTTAGACATTTGGCTTAAGAGCCCATCCGGGATCAGAATGCTATATTGTGCAAGTATCCCGACTCTCGCTTTTCCCTCTCCCCGAGTCCTCGCGCATGAGGACACAGCTCTATTTTAAGCCTTCCCGAGGCTGTGTGTGTGTGTGTGTGTGTACGCGCTGTAGCTATTGCTGATGGGAGATATGCCTTGTCCCCGGTCAGGACAGTGAAGAGCTTGGCTCCAATTGAGCAAATGGCTGTTATCTCACTCCAACATGTGGGTAGGAACTAATGCAGCTGGCAGCAGACCTAACGACATTTAACCATAATGTATGTATTTTACAGAAGTGACACTTTGCAGTCCTATTTGTCTGTTTATTCCTTATTAAATCATTACCAATGACAGGAAGGAGGTAGAGATCAAAACACAAGAGGGGTTAACTTGTTTTCTGTGTATACATGCTTAAGAAGAACACAATTTATGTGGTTGACTTAAGCCGAAAGGTCGTGGGTTCAAGCTCCAACATTCCCGGCCTACCAGTAGGCATCCTTGAACAAGATGCCTAACTGCTCTCCTTAAAGTTGATAACTGACCTAATTGTAAACTGTAATACAGTAGGACATGACATCTGGGGCTGTGATTTTCACAATGATGACCCGCCACTTATTTTAAAATATTTCTCCAAAAACATTTCACTCTCCTTTATTTGGCACCGAGATGCGATGCTAATGAATCATAGTGACTTATTGTTTTTCATCTGCATCCACCGTTGACGCACCTTTTAGCCCCTGCTCGGTCCAGGCTCGCCTAGGTAAATGTGGTGACAGAAGTCACTCTATGGCTTTCATAGGGCAGGTTAGAGAAAGGGTCACGTGACTTCCTGTGTGCTCTCCAGTCCCTGATTGGTTTAGAGCGGGGCCTGCTGCAGACGAGCAGACAAGACATTCATGAATTGCTCCATCTACTGCATTGATAACAATGCAAACTGACAGATCTGCTTATCCGCATCACCAGGAAGTGGCTGCATGATCTAAGCTGCTTTTTTTTTTTAAACAGGTGTGAGAGCCTGCCTGCTGAGAGGAACTGAGAAAGGCTACACCTTCACAACTCTGTGCTCTGTGTATAAAAAAGGACTGTTTATGCAACCCCCCCCCATCACTACAAAGGAGTTTTTTGACCAATATGGCCTATTTACTAGATGTCAGTCTCCATGGCAATGTTAAACAACTCGACACATCTCCATCTTCAAAAGGCTAAGCCATCACTGGGCAAATATCGTATAATGCTGTACGCAAGGGCGTTCAAGCTAGCATCCGCCAGAACTGCTGCTAATGAATTAGGTCGGACCACATTTATGCAGGTGAAGGCCAAGACAGTAATTGCTGCAATACACGCCCTGCTATGACTCACGCTTCCATATACCGCATCTGATAGGATTTCACAGCACAATAATAGCACAGCATTCACAGGAGTTAATTAGTGAATGAAAGCAAATGTTAGCGGTTCCAATGAAGCAGCATCTAACAGCATCTATCCAACTATCTGCCAGGACAATAGAACGGTAGGATTAGGGCTAATACTGTAGGTCTAATAATCCAGTTAGCGTAGTGTAGTAGCTAAGCCTTATAGCTTAGCATGAGAATACACATTTCCTTCTCGTCATATGACCTGGTGTCCTGGCAACATCCCCATGTGCTTGTCAAGGTTCAGGTAACTTCTTTAGCTGAACTTAATTTGAACAAACATCTCTTTTGTTAAACTGTATCACTGTAGTCACGGATTCATCCTGGGTTTTCCTCCTATATTACAACTCATCATAGTTTATCCAATAAATAAGTCATGCAGACCATAGGGAACCTAAAACTTCTGTCATAAGAAAACCAAAGAAACAACAAATAGATTTTAAAAGTTGTGATTTTTACTCAGATTACCCAGTACTTTACCATGCTCTTACTATAACAATAACAACATTTAAATGCTTAAATTATGTATGGAAATCAAAACAACCAAGCTTCTCTATTCACCTCAAGGGAATTTGAACATATGACTTAATATGTTCCCTGCTTTAAATAAGGTGTTAGACAAATTAAAGGGCACGTATATTAGAAAAAATATAAAGAAATATTTTAAAAGTAAAATCAAATGCAGCTACATCATAATACAGTGTAAAACAGGACGACGCGAGCTAAGAATAGAACGTTAGCACAGCGCTGTGGTTTCTACCTGTGCAGATGCTGGATGAGGGACAGTGTCACCTTCTCTCTGTATCCTGGTGTCTGGAAGCTCTGCTTGCTCTTCAAAGTGTGGCTGCTAGAGAGTATTTTTAACGTGCGACGATGAATGCACGCGTCTTGCACTAAACCTGCGAATACGCACGCAACGCTCGAGTTCCCTTACTGAGTGCACAGCATTTCCCCAGAGCAGAAGTGTGCGTGTGTGCGTGTGTGTGTGAGTGAACGCCTGTCTAGGGGTGTGCGAGCTTAAGTGTGCCAGCCGGCTCTGATCAGCTCGCTGGGTGCAGACCTCAGCATTAAAGTGGATCTCCTTGCGTCCACCGACGCGCTGCCAATCACGACCCCGCGGGCACAGAGCAGCCACTGGGACAGCTGGGACAGCGATGGGGACAAATACGCAAGAGAAATTCACTCTGCTTACAGTATCTGAATGGTATGAGAAGAACGCTACTCTAGGTGGGGGAGGTGCTAAGAGCCATTTCATAACAACTCAGAATTTCATCAGCCTATAGGACCGCAGCATGTGGGTGAACACTGTAGGAATTAAATGAGATGCGGACACTTCCTATCGCTGCACTACAACCAGTCTGGGGGGGGGGGGTTAAATCTACCAGGTTCCTCGGATCCCTGACTAGGATCACTGGCGCAGGAATGGACTCATCAGTCCAAATGCATAGGGGCCTTCTTACCTTACCCTAATAAATGACTCTGTCTCTCTCGATCTCGCTTCTTCAGCACCATGACTTTTTACTGCAGCATTATGATTATTACTATTGAATAAAAGCAACGTGCATAACTCATTTCCACTGCTGCACCGTGTGAGTGTGTGTCTGTGTGTCTCCCCTGCCAGCCAGTAGGTGGGTCAGTGTTTTTAAGGCACAACAAAGGCAGGATACATAGCAAAGAAGTGGACGTCAACAGTGTTTGCACATCCAAAAAGAGACACTGGGGTGCTCGGTGAGATGGGGGGGTTAGACAAGATGTGAGATGTTATTCATCTTAGCAGCTGACCCGACTGTCCTGTGTGTGTGTGTGCGTGTGCGTGTGTGTTTGTGTTTTGTGTGCAGTAGGATTCAGACTGTAGTTCTCTTGGCCTCTCACAGCGGAACAGAAAATCCCTTATTATCTGGCTGAGTGCTTGCATCTCCCCCACCTAGGACATGTTGTGCTCACTGCTACCTGCCCCCCAACACACACACACACACACACAAAGTATTTATACATCGGCACTGCAGCTACATCACAGGCCTCTAAATACTGCATCACGATATCACTCAGATACACTGCATACTGTAGTGACACCATAGTGGTCTGGGTCTTTGACTCCCAGCCAAAAAGCCCTGGGTCCTATCCCCACTGTGGGCCCACACGTAAAGGCTGTAATCCTCCACAGTAGCTAAAACAGCTCGGGGCTGTGTCTCTTCTGCCTACTGGGTTCTACTGATGCGGGAGGTCAGCGGACGTCTTTTGTGTCTGAATGTAGGTGTTTTATCATTTTCTGGGGTTTGTTCTCGTTGGCATGGCAGCCTATGAGTGTGTGCATATTTTTGGCTTTGTAGATATTATACTTGGTAAGTGTTTTGTTTTTGTGTGTGTGGGTGTGTGCTTGCAGTGTGGGTGTTGGTCTATTTGCCTCAACAGGATACATTCCATAATTGAATCCAAAGTCAGCCTAAGAGGGGATTCTCTCTCTTTCTCTCCCTCTTACTCTCCTTTCCTCCGAACCATTCCGCCCATTACTCTTTATTTTCTATTCTTTCATCTTCTGCCCCCCCACCCCATCTCTGTTCTCCTCACCGCAGACAATAACAACAATAGCCGTTTATGCCGTAATAAATGGCCGAGCCTTTCAGCGTTTGTTTACTCATTTGTGACTGTCAACCAGCTGTTGTCTTATGTTCTGTTTCCCCCCCTCGGACTTCCTAACATTCTCCCCCAACCTATCCCAGCAGCCATTTTGGAAAATCAACACACACACACACACACACACACACACAATGCATGACAAACAGCGTGGGGTTGTGTTGTTTTGCGTATCGGTATAAATGTTGGACTCAATGCAGAACTGCCTAAGTAATTCTCTAGAACAGCAGTTCCCAAAGGGGGCCAATTCTGTGAACCCCTCTTGGTGGCGTCTGTTATATTTTAGGGTCAGGGTTCAAAAAAGGTTGAGCCACTGCTTTGGAGGAATAATTTAGAAGGGACGGCCCTTTTATCACTCTACCAGAAGGGAGGGAGGAATAAAGAAGGAGAGAAAATTTAGAGAAAAAAAATGTAATAAAGAAGACGGAGAATTGTACAAGGAGAAATTCACCCTTGCCAGCAGTCGCCTGGCGCCCAGCTCTGCTAATTGATGAAGTCAATTAGGTGCTATAACGGCGCTCCTATTAGTGGAGCAGGAGCGTGGTGGGGTGGGATCCGAGCGCGCGGCGGGCGGGAGCCAGGCTCTCGGCTGGGGGTGTAATGGGAAAACAGCAGTCGGCCAATGGGGAATCCCAGCTGTATGTGCGTGCACACACACACACACGCACACACACACGCACACAAATTCTCACACTAATACCCTCTGTCCAATAACTTCCAGACAGAGATTTATTATTATATTTGCATGTACATGCTGAAATCCATGGAGAATCTGCCTTTGGAAAAATTGTGAGCGAATAAAAGAACTATAAAAACGCGTGTGTGTGTGTGTGTGTGTAGCAGGGCCCTGGGTGATAGATTGGACTGGCGATGAGAAGGGATTGAGGGGAACCATAGGGGGTGAGATGAGGGCAGAGAGAGGTCACACCTTATCCCCGACTCACTGCCACGGGGTGGGGGATCTGGTGGTGCTCACTTGTTCTCACTTATTTGGGACGCTCTCACGGCACTGTATTCCATATGGTTCTGTTAATATTTTCTACCCATAGATGGAGGGATGACCTCCATCTATACCTCTCTGATGGGGGCGGAGACAGAGGTCCCAACCAGGCCAGTTATGAGGCAGTAAGTCCACTATTGATTAGCTGTCCACATTGGTGCGTCCTCTGTTCTGTCAAACACACACACACACACACACACACACACACACACACACACACACCACATACAAAGTAAACACTCACATGCTGATCAGATATGCTGTATGCATGCAAATACACAGAACAGACTCACACATACACACTGTACACCTTTGCTGCATTGGGGAAACGCCAGTGGGCTGCACAACCACAGCAGGCAGCAGTAGGGTTACACGTCTCAGGGTGTTACTGTCCTCGTGCCAGGGAGGTTGCAGCCAGCGGTCGGTTGTGGATGGTCTCTACATACATGTGCATGGGTCAGCTTCTTGTCACCGAATGGTCTTCCACCTCACAGTCCAGAGAGGATGGCTCCAACGCCTGAACAGGTGGCTGAAGAGCAAGACAGGTTCAGTGGCCAGGGCTCGCTGGAGGCTCCAGAATGCCTGAATGGCTTCTTCCGTCCACTGCACTTGTTCAGGCTGGCCTTTCCTGGTAATAGCCAGCCAAACCCAGGAAGACACCCTTTGTCCAATCCGGTACCACAGGTACTGGGCCTCTGAGAGCCCCAGGCAGCACTTGCGAGGGTTTGCGACGAGTCCGGCTTGGCGGAGGCTCTCCAGGACCAGGCAGACTTTATTCATGTGGTCTGCCTAGACATCTGCATGGATCACCACAGCATCAATGTAGGCTGCTGTGTACTGGTAGTGGGGCCGCAGGATGATGTCCATGAGTCGAAATCACTGCACCAGGTGGGTCTTCACAGGAGTCTAGGAGAAAACGCGGGGGGGGCAGTAGTAGTACCAGCAGTACCACTACTGCTGGTACTACTACTATTTTGGTTGTGTACCCGCATTCTCCACCAGTGTGGCGTTGGGGAAACCCCAGTGGGCACAGCAACAGAGACGTGAAGGCAAGTACAGACACATGCTGTCTTCTGAACACAGCACCACATATTTGTTTACTTATTTGTTTATTTAATTCACGGCCTTAGCACAAACATAATAGTGATAATTAAAGTTGTAACATTTCTCCAACTCACCGGCAAACACCCAATTACAGTTAATTACCAGTGACAGGACCATGCTTCATGATATGTCTTCCTGCTGAAAGCCATCGGTGGTAATTACACATATATCATGTCACCCAGTGAATCATTATGGCATAAGGGATTCCCAGCGGCTCTGCTATTGGACGGAGCAGAGAGAAATGGCCTCTGTCCACCCTGACCAGCTTGGATCCGCTGTGGTCCCTCCCCTCCCCACCTCTCCATAGGGCCAGGCCAGAACAATCCAGACCCTGGCAGGGGTGGGGAGAGGTTGCTCCAGGCTGGCATATGGGTGTGGGCAGTGCCCAGCCAGGACTCAATGCCAAGAGAGGAGGGGAGGGTTGGGTTTGGGGGAGACTGATTGCGAGGCCTGCACCCCTGTGACCCCGAGCAGGAAATCACTTTAATCTCCACCAGTGTGAAAAATGATAGAGAGGAGAGAGAGAGAGCTGTTCAGCTAGACTCTCACTTGCTCTCTCTCTCTCTCTCTCTCTCTGCCCTCCGGTATGTTACTGATGTGGTGTGGACTGGCAGAGACAGGCTGGCAGGTGGCACATTATGCCAGCCGAAGAGAGCTGCCTGCTGGAGAGAGAGAGAGAGAGAGAGAGAGAGAGAGAGAGAGAGACTAGCTGCTAGAGTGTATTTATAAAAGAGGAAAACACACAAAAGGAAATAAAACCATATCTGTGTGACCAAAAGAGAATGACTGAAATGCACATAGGTGTGTGTGTGTTGTGCATGTATGTGTCTGTGTGAGACTCATTTAATTTTTAATTGCCGAACAAGGAAAAAGTGACTGACGTATTGCAGGTGAATAAATCACAGTGATAAGAGGTAGGAAACAGGACAGAAAAGAAACAACACAGTGTTTATGTTCTGCTATTGCAAGTGGAAGCTAGCAGTTGATGCTAACTAATGAAGTGTGTGAAGTGAGCTGAGCTGGTCCATGCCATTCTGGGGAGTGCATTGTGTGTAATATTAAAGCAGAATTGAACTTCTGTTCAACCTTCTACTCTGCAGCTTCCTTGCCTCAATATTAAGCCCTCACACTGATGTGTGGCAACAAATTTTTTTTTATTGGAACCAGTATTTTCTTCTGACATTTTCAGAATGTACAGGTAGTGTGTATTCTACTGTTCCCACTGGTAGTGTGTATTATAAAGAAACTCCAGTTTGCAGGATAAGATTGTCAAAAGTTCAGTAGTAGCACTCACACACACACATACACACACGTGTGTGTGTGTTTGTGTGTGTGTGTGTGTGTGTGCTTACTTGTCTGAATAAATAAGCATGAGGGATGTGACAGTAGGAGAGAGAAAGGCTCACCCACACGTGTGCACACACTGAAATCAGAGAGACTGACTCTACTGTCCTCTCAAGGCCAATAGGACAAGCTTTTCATGCATAAAATAAGGTTCTCCCCATAAGGATTCTCCTGACAACCCACTGCAACACACACACACACACACACACACACACACACACACAACATACAGTGGCACACATACTGTACATCCTGGTGTTACAGGTTTAATGATTTCCCAGGAGCGGCTGCTAGACAGACTACATGTACTGTATGTACACCAGCTATAGCTCTCTCAGGCTCGTTGATTATTGCTAGGCTCGGCAGCATAGAAGTCTTTGTGTGTGTGTGTGTGTGTGTGTGTGTACGAATATTAATATGTTTGTATGTTTGCGTATACGAGAGTGTGTAGAGTATCTGCCATTAGGGCAGATGTGTTCACTATTGATTCTGTGAATAGCAGGACAGAGAGCGCTGATGGATGCTTGAAGAGTGGCTCGTTCGGCACTTTTGCCTCACAGTGAAAAGACCTTGTCATAGTCAGACTGATGGGCCTCTGTAGGGCCTGCTTATATGGGTGGAGGTTTAAAGCAGCATAGAAGATCTTGACACATTGCTGGCCTCGTCTGGTCATAAGACACACCTGCTTTCGTATATCAAAGCTTTTCAATTATTTTGACTCCCAGTGCTTTTAGACTTTTTTTCACTGTACAGAAATCACTTAATTACAAGGACAAGGCATAGCTTTGTCCATGGTGGTGAATCAGAGAGCAGTGGCTGTTACCATAGTGTGCCACTATATTTTTCTGTACAATCCCTGTACTATCCAGAAAAGAGACATGGTCAAATCCACAAGCTCTTATGTTCTGCTGTTGGTTTGGGATTTGGGAAGACCAATTCAAATATAATCAGACAATAGATAAACATAAAAAAGGTACATGAAGTTATCATATCCAGCTGTAAGCATTCTCTCAAAATATATGGGGCTTGTGTATACCTAATGTTTCCTTTTGTACTTTTGTTTATTTTAATATTACAGCATATACTCGATTTTTGTTAGAATTTAATTTTATGTACTATTTTAATTAAGATTTATATAGAGAGTGTGCATGAAAAGCCATGAAACAGTGTACACGTGTTCTGTCCTTGTGGACTTACCCGGGCGTGCGGTGGGCTCCCAGACCAACACAAATTAATAATCACATTTGTTTTTTTGATACAGATTTAACCAATTTTTGTACACGCTAAATAATTCAGTGGACCACCCCCCCCCCCCCCCCCCCCTATTGTGCAGCGGCGGGCCTTAAATCTGCATGTATAATTGAACATGTTTATGCTAATCTAATTGTTTTACAGTTAGCTAGCTTTGTAGTGCTTAGTCTTCGGAATAAACAAGCAACAGCGAGAGCTGGAACAAAGCTGGGAGATTTTTGCCCTCTGTGTCCGTGCACTAGGGAATCCTCTCAAAGTGACTGTTGACAGAGGCGAGGCAGGGGACAGCGGCACAATTCCAATCTCATGTACGGAAGGGCTCTGAAGCATTCTCGCGTCGTCCAATGTGTGCGTCGCAGCCAATCAGGCTGAGGGGGAGCGTGCACGTGTGAAGCTCTCAGTACAAGACGCGGCGCTAAGAGAGGCTCAACCGGATTCAGAGAAGATCCCCAATGTCCAAGCGCACAGGCATATGTGTGCACATACGCACTGTGTGTCTAGCGTATTTAGCTTTGTGTTTGCCTGTGTCTGTTTGCCTGTGTGTGCATCTGTGTTTACATTAGTGTCTCAACTAGCAGCTCTCAGTTTCATGTCTCAATTTTAATCTCTGGCATCCTGGCACGAGGACAGGGCCTCAGGGGCCTTCTCACTTGCAAATTTGTTGGATCACCAGGAGAGCCCAGACAGTTCCCTCTCCCCCTCTTTCTCTACCCAGTATATAGCCAGTCTCTTTGACTTATTTCTCTACCTCATCCTCACACACCTCTAGAGGAAGCGGGGGGCTGGCTACCTCACACAGGCCGGCGTCAGGGCTCCGTGTGGGAGGGCGGCGGAAGCCCAGTCTCGCCCAGCCGGTTTGGCAGGGGCTCGGGGGCTGGCCGGTTGGAGGCTGTTGGTTGTGGATCAAAGCCCTGCCTGCCTGCTAAACTGACAGGAGCAGACAGACCCACCTCTCCAGCTGTCTATGGTGACGAGCCAAAGTGCGGGCTCGCAGAGAGGCAGGCCAGGAAGAGGAGGGGATGTGTGTGTGAGTGTGTGGGGAGGGGATAGGGGAGAGCAAAAGATAAAATGAGAGAGAAAGTGTGCAGGGTGAGGAAAGATGCTTAATGCAGAGTCAAATCAAGCCTTAAGGAAAGGATTCAAGGATGAAGTTGGGGATGAGGAATGATCCGGGGTGAAGAGAGGGGAAAATCTTTTTACTCTTACACAGAAACACACACACACAAACACACACACATACTACAAACTTGCAGGGTCTTTAGCAGACGTGTCCGTGGGGAAATCGCCACCAGTCCTAGGTAGGAGCATGTGCCTTTAATATTTAGCTCTGAGCCAATGGGAAAGGATCTTTTATCAAGAGAGGTACACACACACACACACACACACACACACACATAACTAATTGGGCTGGTAGCAGATGTAGAGTGCTGTACTCAGGTAGAGATGGCAATACAATACCTTGTATGGGCTATAGAAATTCATTCAAAATGTAACTGAATTCTATGAGGTTGATGTTGTACTGTAGTCAAGGTTTTCAAAGTCTGAGATTGTGGGCCTCCCCTCAGACAAAGCTCGGGTAAAGGCGAGATGTTATTTCCCATAAACATTCAACAATTGAGCCAAGATAGCCTAATATAGCTGTCTGTCATAAGTTCAGACTACACCAAGTACATAAAAAAGGTCTGTACTAAGGAATTTATTTGTTTCTTACTCTGGGAAAGTGGGGAAAAAAGTAAAATTCCTCTACACTACTACGTCTCTTTAACCAAATCACACACATTTAGGCTATTCTACGTGATCTCATTTTGATAACTAATGTCATATTTTTTCACTTTCATTCACTGAGCCTCCCCTCAAACTGTTTGGAGGCCCACCTCCCCCTTTGAATGTAGTATATACATGTTAGTGTTTACACTGCAGTAGTACTGTAGACAATGGTATAGTATTTCCATATGTAGTGTGTACATGTTAGCATTTATACTGCAGTAGTACTGTAGACAGTGGTTTAGTATTTCCATATGTAGTGTATACAGTACATAATATCTGAGCAGACTTAGTGTGTCCAATCACCATGAAATCTCTTGGTTGAGAGAAACTACTTTCAGCAGAAGCTGCACCATCATTGTGTTTGGCTACAAATTCAAGACGCTCTATTTAGCAGTACAACATGCATGCATGCATATGTTCCCTACTGTATAGGTGTGTGAGTGGTACGGGCACCCTACCGAGAACCAGGTTTTGTACCATTAACAAATGGATCATTGATACGTATAGAGAGAGCTGACCCTGGTAAACACACTCTCCAGGTCACACAGCCTTTCATGTAGACCATTATTAGCTTTTTCACTGTTTTTAATATGAATGCCGCAACACACACACAGCCCAACTGTTGTTTGTGTGTGTGTGTGTGTGTGTGTGTGTGTGTGTGTGTGTGTGTGTGTGTGTGTGTGTGTGTGTGTGTGTGTGTGTGTGCCAATTAAGATCTGTTTAATTAGGCTGTTGGTTTCATTGATGTGTGTGTATGTATGTGTTTGTTTGTGCATAGAGCACACGTGCGTGTGTTTTGTGTGTAACAGAGGTAAGGTTAGCCAGCTTAATTGAATCATATTACCCCTTCCTCTTGTTGACTTGTCAAGGCTCCTTTTTTGATTTAGTGCTAATCCATAAGGATGCTTAACATTGATTTAGCTATGCATTGATAACTAACACCGTGATGTAGAATGGCAAATTAAACACTCACACGCTAATAGGGCACAACAAACTTTTGTCGTCCGAATGGAACAGGCCAGCTTTTATCAACTGCTGCGAAGTTGTTGCCGTCTACCAAATGAACAAATAAATATTATATAATGAAAAAGAAACAATCATTGGATGCTTTCTGCTCTTGGCTGGAAACATTTCATATAATTTCAGCTTGTTTCAGCTTTAAATTTTATCACTAGCCTCCTCTCCGTCAATATTACATTGTGCCGTGTATCTTTTTGTATTTTTTTCATTCAGTGCTAGAAGGGATTTCTCATTGGTGGTTTATCGTTTACTGATGACTCCAGTCGATAGAACGACAAGATTTGCGCAGACATTTGCAAAACACCAGCCATACGTCAGCAACAGCTCGGTCCATCACATTATACGAGCACTCCAAATCTGCTTCTCGCTCCACAACGTGGAAATGTTCACAAGTGGTCACACAAATAAAACAGGTTCAGGAAGTTTTTACATGAATATGAAATGTGTCGGGACAAGCAATAACACAGAATACCTTATTGCAGAGGTTTATTGGAAGATATTGGAATATTTTCAGCAAGGCAACACAAAATTGTCCCCTCATCCCCTTTATTCACTGCAGCAAAATCACAAGATTGAGATGGGGGGGTGCTATGTAAATCTCCTGAGTAGTTAGCTAAGATGCTGTCCTAGACACATTAGTCTCCTGATGACTGGCTGGTAATAGGAAACCATCACAGCTCATCCATGGGGCTTTTTATTGGTCTTTATGATTTTCATCAGCGCTTGTTAGTAACACTGCTGACCCATCCACTCCTTGGCCTGATGGGCTGTGAAGTCTTTATTAACTCCTTGGATTGCCTGACGAGCAATGCAGGAAGTCACTTTTCCCTCTCAATGTTTGCGTTGGGCAATAGCAGACATTTCAAACTCCATTTCGTCTCAGGCATTTAGTTGATGCACCTGTGTGGAAGGATTTCAATTGAGGACAACGCAAGTCCAGCAGCACCATATCCCAGCAACGGGGATATGTGGGGGAAGTTCAGATGGAGTTCATCACACACATACACAAACATATATAATATATAGAGTAAATTTAGTATTTTCTTCCACATATGCAGCTTGGTGTGTACTTACAGTAATATCCTGTGTTTCTGATTCTGATTCTGATACTGTAAACGATTAACGTCTCTCTCTCTCTCTATCTCTCTCTCTCACACACAGTTCATTTTCCTCCTGCTGTCTTTTTCACACACACTCACACACACAAAAACAAACTGCTAGTGGATTGCAGCTTGCTGCTTAAGGACCCCAGGGGATTCTGGGTGATAAATACTGTTATGTGAGAGAAGAGGATAGTGGAGGATAGGAGTGAGAAGTAGAGGAGAGGAGGAGAGGAGAAAACAGAGAGGACATGTGTTTGTCTGTGTGTAAAAGAGAGAGAGACGTGGCACTTGACCTCCAAACAAATTTGCCCTCTTCTCCATTCTACTCCTCCTCCCTTCCTCATCTCTTCCACTCTTCAAATTTTTACCATCAGCATTAAGTGAGCCAGGCAGTAATATTTCTCTCTCTCTCTCTCTCTTTCTCTCTCTCTCTCTCTCTCTTTCTCTCTCATTCAGTCACACATGCACACACACACTCACACATGGACGTTAACTGGGATGCAGGCCTAGCAGATGCAGATTTGCCAGAGAACTGCCAGAACCATTCTAGAGCCCAGCCAACAGGCAATAACTGTGTGTGTTAGTGTGTGTGTATGTGTGTATGCGCGCACGCAGCAATCTACTTGGGAAAGTGATGGAATGTGAGATAGGCCCATTCTAACTGGGGCCAGGAAAGACTAGCCAAGCCCAGATCTCAGATTGCACCTGTGAGGATGAGACATGGATATGGCCAAAGTACCTTTCAGAAAGGCTTTATGAGCACTTTATTCACCTGCTCAGCCAATCACCAGCACTGTGGTTTATCTGCTAAGCCAATCGCTGGCTCTGACGAGTCTCATGGGTTGCAAATAATTTTCACATCGTAGTTTCTTAATATTTTAAAGCCAATTTAAAACCACTTTTTCAAGTTAATACATTTCATAATTTCATACTGAACTTAATAAAATCGAGATTTTGCAACTCCTTAGAGGGTCCCCGACCCAAACTTTGTCAACTCCTGTCTGTCTGCTCACACTTTGGTTGTAAGTACTTCATGAGAAGATGGCTGAAGATGGACAGTGAAACAATCATAAAGAAACAGAAAGAAACAGAAAGGACATAATCAGAAAGATACGGCAAGGACATATACTTTGTAGAAGAATAAGGGAGGATGGTAGAGCGTAGGGAGGATAAAAGGAAGAATGTATAGGAAACAATATGTAAGAGAGGAAGTAAGAAATGGAAGAATGGAAAAATTAAGGAAGAAAAAGGGATTGAAGGAGCGAATGAAGGCTGAAAACACCAACAACATTTTTTTAATCAGGGTTGCCATCTCACACGCTTATGGCGTGTGACACATGCTTTCATCTTCAGCCTTCAGCTCTCATGCTGCAACAATTCTCACGACAAAACACTGCGACACCAACAGAGATGAAAAGGCTAACGTATTAAGGGGCGTTCAGATTAATCGCGCAAAACGCTGTACCCTCCATATGGTAGAGCGAAAATATAATTTCAAAACTTTCGTATCACTTGAAGGGGCGTAGAAGGGGTGGAGTTTTATCCGTTTGAATCATTTGCAAATGGCAGTTTTCAAGACAAATAGCGGTGAGAAGGAGAAGGCAGATAGAAGTGTAGCTAACGCCATACAGTCCAGTCAGCAGGTTATACTATATTTTTTATCTCCACAACATTAATTAAACATACTAGGTAATGCCATTTGAAAGGCAATTTGCTTCCATGATTTACAATATATAAGAAGCGTGAAGTTCATTCATGCATTTTGGGGTATTAAGAAAACAACTGTAAATGTCTCCTACATTGTTGTTATAATATGTAAATTGTTAAGTCAGTGTGTACACTTTTGTTCAATTAGCTAATTAAAAATCTATATCTCTTCCCCATAGACTGTAGAGAGAGAGTGTGAGTCACAGTGTGTTTTTCCATAGAAATAAAGGAAGAATGCAAGGGCAGCCTCATATGGCTCCAAATGTATGGATTTGTCTGAGTGAGTGAAAGAGTGTGTGTTCATGTGCACTGTAGATTTGGCTGTGTGTGTTTCTGTATTCATGCATTGGCTATGTGTCTGGAGTAGAATAGGTTCTTGTGTTCTTTTATTTATTTTTCTTTATTTCTGGTTCTTGCTACCATTCAGATTCTCCTCTTCCTGTAAACCCTTGTTATTGCCTTTTTAACTTGTGAATATTCAATAAAACGTTGTAGTTTGGATATTGGAAACAACACGTTTTTGACTTTCATTAGTGAACGAACATGTGTGCCTTTTATTGGGTTAGTGTGTGTCTAATATTGTGAAATTGTGAGTATTTCCCTGGGTGCAATTCCCGGGGTGGCGTAGTCAGGCTATATCCTTAAATCTTAGACCTAAGCTCCCGTTTAAGCTCCAAATATGTGCACATTATTAAGGGACGCGTACGCGTAATTTAGCCCATGGCATCAAAATCTCACTCCAGCCAGGTACCCAAAGTTGTCAACCATGATATTAAACAAGAATTGCTGCTTTTGAATGGCTCTCAGTGAGTTACATGTGTATTCCACTACTATTTGGAACATTAAGATTCACATTTTTTATATATTATGTTTAATGGTGGAGTGCATTTGTGTGTGTGTGTGTGTGTGTGTGTGTGTGTGTGTGTGTGTGTGTTTGTGTGCGCACATGTAAACTTATTCAATCAACTATTTGACAGACATTTCATGATTAGATCGGCCACTAGGGGGCTCACAGGGTAGAACCATAGACTGTATAAATAAATGGACAAACCCTCCGTGACGTCACCCATAGAGTTTCTGAAGAAGGGCTTTGCGCCTTATAAGGACAGCGCCA
>JAODLI010031215.1:0-19646 GCA_027575585.1 Percopsis omiscomaycus | reverse complement strand
ACACACACACACACACACACACACACACACACACACACACACACACACACACACACAGTACTTAAATATAAATATGTACATACTTGCACACATGCACACTACCTTGTATAAAAAAAGATCTGAAACTATACTTTGTAGAGTGTTACTGCCCTCGTGTGGCTAAAATGGCCCTTGCAGCCTGGTGCACATTGACAAAAATAGAGGTACCCTTCTAATATTCACTTGGATTCTCTTCAGCACCTTAAAGTCTCCCAAGGTTCCAAAGGTGCTAACAACTTCCCTCTAACTGGCAAACACTAAAAAGTAAACACTAAAATAAACAGGTTCACGCAATGATTTCACAATGCAGGAGTTGCTATATATCCTATCCTTTATAGTTAAATAGGGCTGAATCTGGAATTCAATACAAAAACAGGCATCATTTTAGTGGTATATTTTACTAAATGTTAATATAGCAGCCCTTAGCTATTATTTTACCATACCGTGACATTGTACAATGTCATGCTATCCTATGTCAGTTTTAAAACCTGAAACATCACAGCTATCAAGCTATGGCATTAAAAACGCCTTGGTGGCCCTTGTGTGTCACTGTCTCACCCCTGCCAGCATGCTGCAGCCCAGGGCAAGGAACTGCATCCAGTCCACATCGGAGCTGAAGTCTCCCAGTGACAGCAAGATCTCAAGCTTTCTCGCAGGCAGAAACAGGGACTGCCATTCCATCTGGAGAACCTCTTTGCTACATGTCTTTCCAGGCGACAGCTACAAGGAAAGAGAGAGAGATAATGGGAGATTTGGCCCTAAGTGAGAAAAGGTTGTAGGGGTAAATACGATAAGGAGTAGTTTAACAATTCATCAATTTACCATTGTAAGACATAATGTCAATACAACAAATAAGGGAATGGGGCTGCAAAGACCGGACGAAAGATGTCTCACAAGTTAGAGTAGTGTTTATTACTTGCTTCGTCCAATCATGTTCCTCAAATGTGTGTCCAAACTATGTGGCTTTGCGGGTTCTGCTGAAAGTAGTTCCTCTCCATCAAGTGATTTATTGCCGATTGGATGCAAAATGCTATTTTGCTCACTTAGTTGATGCATGTTTACACTACATATAGAAAACGCCTGTCCAAAGTGGGAGGGTTTGAGCATACTACATATTTTAATGTAAATATATATATATATATATACATTTAGATTTTACATTTACCAGACGCTTTAATCCAAAGAGACTTACAATTACATTGTTCCATTACATGGAGCATCTTGCTCAAGGATGCTTACAGGTACAACACCTAGACCACTAGACTATCCTGCCCCCCTATATATATGAATACAGATATCCCCCAGGTAGGATGTGATTCTCATGAGGTCTCGTGGTCACTACCTTATCATGGAGGGCCTTTAGCAGTGCTGGTGTCAGCGCAGTTTCCCTCCTCTCCAGGGTTTCTTTAACAGGCAATGACTCTCCTTTAAGCAGTGAATTGAAATACCTGGCAGAGAACACCCACTTCAAAATCTACCCACGTCTGCATTTACATTTAGCCGGACAATCCAGTTATGTCACAATATAACACAATAAAATGCAGTAATAACACTAAGTGGATCTTTCATATTTACAAAACATAGTGACAACACATTCGTTCTTTTGTTTAAACATAATTTATCCATTGACCACGACTGTACCAATAGCACAAGGTCAATTTTAAATGTTTAAAAAGTTTTGACCTTCGACTGCTTTGTTGCTTTTTCCTTTCAGCAGTCTAAATGTATTGGAGAAAAAAGCCTAACACCTATGGCAAGCTGTTTTAACATTTAATAGAACCACACTCCTATCTGCAATTTTAGATATGCATGACAGCATTTCTCCTAGTCAAAATTGTATTGACTAGGAGAATGGTAATTCGAGATATCTACAATAACATTTTTACTAGAAGAAATTGTATTTTATGATAACAATAACAATTGGATTGTAGATATCTGAAATGAGAGCTTGTCCTAGTAACGTTAAATGTATTGCAGATATCCAGAATGTTCCTTGTGGATATCTGCAATGCAATTGTGGATATCTGAAATTGAATACCCAATACAAATCAATGGCAAATATTAATTTGTCCTAGGAAGAATGACGTTGCGGATATCTGAAATATAATTGTGGATAGGAAGAATGTCATTAATTTGTGGATAGCAAAAATATTATTTTTGACTAGGAAGAATTGAATTACAGATATCTGCAATATATATCCAGTCTAGCTATTAAATGTTAAAACGGCTTGCCATAAACACCAGCCTTTTATTGTACACTTGCTTGGTTGAGGAAGGTTCATGGGAAGGTTGGATAGCTTAACCGCTACAATGTTGTGCAAACCCAAGGGATCCAATTACAGCATGTCAACGTCAAAGTAAGACTTGCAAAGGTGAAAAGGCCTTCTTACAGCCATGAACTTTCCCCATTGTTAAATGGTTGAGATTTAATTGTATCATCAGTAGTGGAGCTCAGCTAACGTTACCGGTAACGTTACTTACTCGGCGGACCAGAGCAGCAAATCCTGGGGCTGCGCTCTTATGGCTGCCTTAGTAAATTGTTTTAAGATCTCTGGCAGCTCAGGAGGGATGTGGATTTGCTGGACACAGTATATAGTGTCTTGAAGAGGCATGGCTGCAAGATAATACCGTACTGTTCGAATATTATCCAACAACTGGTAACGTTAATTCAACAGGATGTGAAAGAGCTTGTTCTCAGTAATAAACGTTTTTATCAGTAGTAGTAACCCAGTAGGAAAGTTATCTCGAGTAATGCTAATAATATCGATGCTTACCTACTACTGGAATAATGTAGACGGTACGTGTTTTTTTTTAACAATAGCTAAAACAACGGTCACGACCATTTAACATCTCTATTCTCATAGCAACCAAATGTTTATGAAGATGGCGACGCCGCATAGCAACACTCCTCATTAACGGACCAATCGCTGAATCAAAGTGTGTCACATTTGTAAACAGGAAATGGTTGCAACCTAAGTTACTCCATGCAAAATTGACACCATTCGAGGGAGGCAGACTATGCCACATTTGTAGAAAGGATCATACATGAGTAGGCAAACAATTACATTTTGGGTTTTATTATTAAAGTTTTCTTTTTCAAAATACAGGTTTACACATTTTTTGCTTAATAGAAAATAATAGCACAACTATCATAATTTTGTAACAGAAAAGGAACTCAAAGAAGTGTTCAAGTCATCCTTTTCACACTGCCAAAAATGTCCTCAATTTACTATCTAACACAAAATTATTTTCCCCCACATAACGCAGGCATGCACATTTACACGATCACTGTCTGTTCATATACGTGCTGGAAATTGCAAAGTTGTCCAAGCACACATACACAAACAGGGATGGGAACTTAGAACTGATAAGAGTCTGCTTGTCAAAATCCCTTTAAAGTATTTAATGGTAGCATTGTAGCATAGTTTGAACCAAATTTTTCATTTGTGCATATGACTACGGGGATGCAAACGAAACAAGGTTTTTAGAAAGCAATTAGAAAATGATACCGAGGTTGGACGCTAAGAAAAACAAAACCACCACCACAGATTTTGAGGAGCTTGTAATGGACTATCCCCATGTGCTAGTTCCCCTTTACCCCACAGGTAATAACTTTCTCAACTGGATATAAAAATAAAACTGTGCTCCACCAAATACACCCACCTTCTACTATTCTACTATAAAATAATCGAGGATGAGCAACTTCCGTTCAACACTGGAAATACTCCAAAACCTGCTCATTCCACCCCTACTTTATAACCCTCATTCAATTTTCTACCTGGCTTTGTCCTGGTCAACCCATAACCAATGCATCTTCTTGCATTGATTTGATTTTGTCTGGCAGTAAAACCCATTCCGATTTCTGCCAAAAGGGCAAATATATACCATTTTGCACAGGAGTGAGAATAAAGCAAAGTTCAAAGCTTACTGAAAATGCTTTTCATTTATAGCTGACCCAAATCTGTACCTGACTGGTACTCTCCAAAGTAATGCAAGGCTAAAAGCCATGGTACATAGAGGAAACATTTTGATGGAATGCATATGGCCAATTTATGCAAAAATTATCCAAGCAATAAAGATGTGTCTTCACACAGATTTTCCTTATACCATCTATATTAAATGTCTCTTTCCCCTACGGAGGGAAACAATGCCTAACTCCAATGTACGTTGGTTTTGAATAGTTCAATATTAACTAGCACCACCCCTTTTTTGTTTTTCAAATTACATTGCTGATATATATATTTGAGGTCCAAAATAGGCCTCAAAATGTTGCCTCTGTCTTAGATTGTATCACAGTCCTAAACATTTCTTCTGTTAGCTGATGAGTAAAGATGACTACAGTGCCAATCTGCTTTTGGGTGAGCTGGTTCTAAACTCTAAATGCGGAGCCAGAGTTCAAGGGTTCCCTTTTTTTTTTGGCGGTTCTATCTCTTGCCCCTCTTGTTGCCAGCGGGAGGCTTCTTTAGCTGAAGCATGGGTACCCCTGTGCCGAAGCCAGTGGTGGGGGGGTTGGACACGCCAAAGGTCAGGCCGGCTGAGGCGTTGATGCCAGGGTTGCTGAAGTTAAACCCTGACGTGTTGCTGCTGCCAAATCCTGGGTGCGGGGGAATACAAGAGGGGACAAAATAAGCATCAACAAGATATAGACTACATCTACAAGCCTGATTGGGATTTTGTGATAGAGTGAGAGGGCTAGATCAAATAGCATTTACATAGTGGTTTGTTTTAGTCTACTACTCTGCCAGAGTTGTAATAGCTTCAAAATGGGGCAATACAAAATGCAACAGGGTTGCCTTTTGGTCTATCTGGTGCTATGGGCAGGTTAAGGATAACTATATGTACAGTTTATACCTGCACTGAGACTGCCTCCTGTGGGCTTAGAGGTAGAGGAGAAGCCAAACGTGGAACCCCCAGTGCCCACCCCGCCAAACCCTGGACCACCACCAAAACCTGTGGTGGAGAGAGACAAGGTGGTTACCTGTAGTACACACAGCCTACATAAAGAGAACAGAAGTGAGCAGGGCTTCATAGGCACACCACACACCGTCACAAGCACTCCATCCTAGAAAGCACTATGCTTCAGCATCAGCTACAGTTCCTGGATGGATTTCAGGACACAGCAGAAACAGAGCACAGCAGCAAGAGAAAGGACTGCAGAGGGGTCTCCTAGACCCTAGGAAATGCTTTGTACTCAATCCGCCGCCAACCAAGCTACTGGTCTTTCCGTTCTCTCCCCACAGTTTTGGATAATTAACTCAGCTGTAAGACACTGCAGTAAGAGACGGCTCACAAGTAAAAAATAAAATAAAGGACTCATTGGTGAAGTGAACAAAAATGGCACTGCGAGTGGGTCATATCAAGTGATTTGTCTCAGGTCAGAGTAAACAAATTGACTTGGCATGTGGTTGTTTACAGTAAATGCTTAAACTTTTACAATTCCAGAACTTGTGTAGTGAGAAGCTGCCAACAATAAATATCTCATAAGACGAAAAGAGCAGAGAGATTAAATCAGGCGACCTAAAGCGGCCTATGAGAAGGAAGGAGTAATAAAACAAAAACAAAAAAACAGAGGTAGTACCTCCGAGGCTGGAAGAGCCCAAGCTAGTACCCACTCCCGAGGCAAAGGGGTTTCCCAACCCTGACCCCAAGGGTGTCTGGGTCCCTGAGGCAGAGAGAGAGACAGAGATCATATGCTTTACTCCTCTTAAGCACTTGGCAAAATGGGTTCTTCAGAAAAAGACATTTTAAAAATCAAGTGAGGACATAATCACTTCAAGAAAAAAATTATGCAAATTCATTTACAAAAAAGAATTGGAAAAATATATGGAATTAACACTAAATGTTCTAAAAGTCAATGATGGGGTAATACCTTAGTGTATATGGTGTATGGAAGGAAAAAGGGAGTGTAATGCTCTGATGTGTCAAATTTCTTGGTCAACCAAAAAGACTAACCCCTACAAAGATTTGTGCCGACACCAGACTTGTTTACAAAGTTACTAAATTCATATTTTAGTATTTTTTAGCCTAATGCAGAATTTCCTACATTAATTAAATAGAAAGTGTTGTGGACAAGCATGTTGCTAGTTCTTTCACTCAGAAACCTGTCTTGTTTCCTTTTTGCAGTTTCTTTTCATGTGGTTAAATTAAGGCAAGGTTTCCCCAATTAGTCTGACAAAAATAACTCCAGTCATAAGAAACAAGGACAAAAGGTTTCTTAGTTTAAAAAAAAAAGGATTTATTGTCAATTTAATATGCAATACCACTTACATAAAACACAGACAAACAGTTTATTACAGAACTGATTGTTAATTGCTATTGCATTTGACAAGATCTGAAAACCTTTAGGATTTCTGAGTGAATGAACTAGCATGTGCCATAACTGCGTCACACAAACCAGAGTTATTGATTATATCTTAAAAAAGGCACACAATATTCATATAATAAATATACTATTTCAACAGGCATTGGCTATATGGGATTAAACACACTCATCTATAATAAAGCACTTAAAAGTCAGATTAGAGACATGAATCGTGTGTAAACTGCTCACTAGAATAGATATATACAGCAGGAACAACAGATACATGGAAATTACCTGCTTCTACTTTAGCTTTTAACAGTGTATCCTCAAAAAAGAAAAATACAAAAAAATACACCACACCTTATTTATTCTTGCAGCCGTCTACACAACATTACAGGCTTTGCAAACTGTTGCATCATAACTGCCTGTGATCTGTTAAAGATTTGTTGTCATTAGTATAGCCTTCACATAAGCATTTACACACACACACACACACACACACACACACACACACACACACACACACACACAAACACACTGCTTGTGAGAGTTCCTGTAAAGTCCCTCAAACAGTAGTACCTTCTGGGAACTGAGCCCACTTATAAATAAAAAAACCTCCACACCACCCAGAACTTCTTGGGTCAAAAGCCAGTGTTCAATTTGTTCATGGCGCTGTGTAATAACAGGCAAGAATAGTGCCATTTGAGACAGTACGTACCAGCCAAATACTAAAGACCTGGTTTTGATTTTTGGAATTCAAGAAACCCTACACTAATGAAAACATTAGACCGTTCAATGTTACACTCCTGAATACACAAAATTGGAGAATGATACGTTCGGAAAATAGACTACTTGAAAAGATCCATCAGCTAAGAATACATTGCAAAACTCCAAATTAAATTAAAGAAGCAAAAAATATGGCACTGGCATGTTTCTAAAAGAACCAGCTTCTTAGGCAAGGGCTCTATTGAGCCAACTACAAAATTAAATCCATTACTACTTAATATTTTCATAAGGCAGGGGAAAAAAGAAAACTGGCATTATATTGGGACTGGGACTTATATCAGGGCTCTCTGCAAAGAACTTTACCAGCGAGTAATTGTTGAAATGGTTGCCATTTTACTAACACACAAAAACACTGTTTAGGTTATAGGGCTCAAGACTAAACATACTGTACATACACTGTATACAATCACTTTGTTAAAATGTCCACTCTCATCAATAAGGTCTAAGTAGCTTTAAGAGCTGCGTGATACTGTCATGTAAAAATGCTGTGTGGTAAGTCAGCCGAGGCCTGGATTACATGAGGTTATAATGACATTGGTCTCCGCTGTGCTAGGTCCAACATTGTAAGGATTTCAGAGGTGTCGCACAGAAGACTGGAATGTCCAAAGCAGCAGTATGTCAAGTCTCAGCGCATACAACATTAGTTGGGGACACACCCATCTGGCCAATACGGGCTCTAAATAAGTGATTTCAAACAGCTGATCACAGGCCACAGCAGAAACTGTGCTTTCCTAGGAAGCCAAACTCTGCATGTCAAGAACAATTTATTAAAAAAACAAGTCACAGGATTATGAAGGCCACAGCAAAAGCACGGCTTTGGGACAAACAAAGAACAGTCTGTGATGGGTACATCCCTAGAATTACATCCGGTGTCCACCGGGATCTACTCTATAATCCCACTGTACTAAATAGCACAATGTCTGAGCCAGCACAAGGCTGTTCAGAGCGTCAGTCGAGAGGCATTGCACTCATTTCAGGAATAAATAAGGTTGTCAATTCGTGAATGTTCACAACAAATCATTTACTAACAACAATACTCTGCCTAACGTTCACCAAGAATAGCTGCTTTGCCAACAAGAAGAGTCAAATGGGGTTTATATTTCCACTAGTGGCAAATTCTTGGTGGCACTTGCAACATAGCAATATGCCAAGATGCTCCCAGGGGACTCTAAACCTTACTGATGTTGCGCTTTTTTGGCACAAATAAATCTCACGTCCCACGGGGACTAGTGTATGAGCAGCAGAATCCCACCTAACTAGTGTATGAGAGAAGGCTCCATTTACTTTAATCAATTCAAGAAAATATAATTTTGTGGTGGTGGTGGTGGGGGGTTATTCTAGGGTGACAATTATACAATTATCTATTTATATATATAATTTTAATTAACATATTAATGCATTTTTGAATTGTTTAAATGAATAGTGAATTGAGCCCAGAGCACTGACTGTAGA
The DNA here is from genome assembly GCA_027575585.1 of Percopsis omiscomaycus. Classification (NCBI taxonomy): domain Eukaryota; kingdom Metazoa; phylum Chordata; class Actinopteri; order Percopsiformes; family Percopsidae; genus Percopsis; species Percopsis omiscomaycus. Next base: position 11,068 of record JAODLI010031215.1, on the reverse strand, counting down.
CCTTAAATGAAATACTTAACCATACATTTAAAAATGGCCAAATATTAAAACAAAGAGCCAACATTTGTCCTCTTTGCCCTGCTCATAAACTAGATTAAGGCCTAAAAAGCCAATAAGCAAATATTCGCTGTTACTTTCCAGCTTGGTCTTATTTTTTATATTTTACATACCAACAAGAAATTGATTGATTTAATGTGAAATATTGAAATATTGATTTAATGTGGAATTGTGTGAAATATATTATCTACCTGTATATATTCATTTATTACGAATCAAAGCACAATAGGGTACAGATCTGCTTTGAAGTAGTTAGTTTTAAACTAAGGGACTCTACGATTACTGGCTCAGGTATTATGTGTGCCCACTAGATATGGAAATACCCTGCCCATAACAGAAGGTTTTAAAGAATTTAAATTAAATTTAGCAGTACTACAAGACCTAACTATTTTTTTTATTTAGGCAATAACTACCAAACACCAAACCAAACACGTAACCCACACAACCACCTCCCACATTGGATTAAATTAAAATCTACAACCACCAAATGTCTCAGAGTTGTGCTACGATACTATACACCCTCCAGTGTCATTCCAACCATGGACTAGCATAAAAATAAACAAGCTAGACAGTGACGAGGTGGCATTGGGATTAATCCAACTACACCAAATACCCATTACGTGGCACGTATAATATGAAAAATTGTAATTTAAAGTGTTTCATGTTAAAGTGTTCATAGATTCTTGCACTAAATAAATATAAGCACTGTTCGTTGATTGGCAAAACATTTGGTTGAGTAACCATGGAAATCAAACATGTATTGCATGCGTAATATTCTTAATTATGTGAATTGCTACGTGTCGCTAAGTGTGCGTTTTTTTTTAACACTATTGAAAATGGGTACTGACCTTTTGCTCAATCCTCGACTCTTGCTTCCCTACCTCAATATTGTCAACAATCTGCTTTGCATCCATGTTTTTGAGAAACGATGGAAGTGAACGGCAGATGGAAAACAAACAGACAAACCATTTCTGGTCCACTAACAATGACTAATTTATTGCTGAACATCCACAGGAGGACCCGATAATGAAGCTACAGAATTTAGGGCATAACAGAAGTTCAGTATCGCATTCATGTCAGCATTTTCAAACCCTGTTGCCCAATTAGCAATGACCAAATTAACATTGCTTTAAATATTTAATGGAAAACCAAGGGTGATGCCATGGTTACTATGTACTACACTAACAGACTTAAGTTCATTGTAAATGGGTGCCCCTGATATGCCGGTAGCAAGGCAAAATAACCAAAGCCTACAAAAAAGGCTTATAACTTGTCAAACACCCAAGAGATGTACGATATTCATAAGAGACAGGTGAGAAAGGGAAATTTAAAAAAAAAAAAAAGCATTTCACTTGCAATACTAAATATATAATACATTATGGAGGTGGATTATGTATTTTTACCTGTATATTTAGTTTACAGTTTGAGAGGGCTCTTCCGATTAAGACTTTTCAGTTCAGATAGCAAATCAGCAATTCCTCATGAAAATAAACTCTGCCAGAAATGTACTGTATAAAAGTTGAAACAAAAGGATGCACAGCGTCTGACAGATTGCTTCTTGAGGAAACTTTTTGCTAGTAGAAATTACAATGAAACTGCAACATGCAGCACATCCATCTAAACAATACAACTGAATTGCATTTTTGTGCTTTATAAAATTGGTTAGATGAATACAAATTAAAGTAGAATTTAGTGCGTTACTGATGTTGGGGTACCCTTTTTCATATGGTGCAAGTTTTCCCATTAGCCAAGGTCATAATGAAATTGTTTGTTGAATGTTTAAATAAATTATAAACCTAAAACAGGTTTTAGAACCCTGTATGCGCGTGGAGAACAGCTGAAGTCGATTAGTATTTTAAAGTCGGAACATTCCTACTTTTCCCAGTGAGACCTGTAAGAGTAAGAGCTACATTCTTTATAAAAAAAATTTAAAATAATAAAAATATTACATATTAGTTAAACACCCAGATACATTCTAAAAATGAATAGAGACACAAACCCAGATTGAAAAGTCTCCCAACCACCCAGAATACAATGACGTCACATAGCACACGGCTAACGAAGTCAACCTATGCGCTCCTAGACACGGCACATCCTTCAATGAATATTCACATTTCAAGCACTCGTAACATGAAGCCCCGGCTCAAATGAGACTCAGGCTCTCTGTATAAGTTAAAGATTCAAGTGAGCAGAAGGGAGAGAGTTGGGCTTTTGAGCGTGAGGCGACCCAAACCAGCTCCCATTCTGGGGAGAGGAGAAATGACAGAGAAAGAATCTCAGCATCAATCGCTCCAACATTCTTTTTGTAGGGTACAATGGGGGAACTTGGCATCAACACAGGCAGGGTGGGGGCCACCTTAACTACAAATATGCACTTGTTGTATTGTACGGTGCATTGGATTCTGTCAATTACATCATATCTGCTGGCACCTGTGCCCCTCTGAGGAGGGCTAGGGGCAAGGGGTGCAAGACACAGTTTTCTAAGAGACTATGGCACCAGACTTTTTATTTTTTGGCACCAAACAGGTTTTGATCATTTCCGGTCTCTCCCTCTGCCCCTCTATCAGCACCATTGTCCTTCCACCCCACCCCAATCTTCCTCTCCCTGACCACACCTGTCCCTCAGAGATTAACAGAGGGTTCGTGCTCAGAGGTATCTGAAGGTTCTAGAACTTGAAGGCGGTCAGACCTGCAGTGGGCTGCTGCTGCTGGGTCAGCGTGGCCGCCATGGCAACCGCGGCGGCGTTGGGCACGCTGGAGAAGGGGGCGGGACCGGTGGTGACGCGCGGCGCACTCTGCCACTTTCGGTTGGACGCCCGCTTGGACTCAAAAACGTCGGTCGAGTCCTCCAGGAAGGCACGGCGAAATGACAGGTACTGGTGCTTCAAGATCTGTGGCAGAAAGGGACGGGAGGGTAACTACTTTAAAGACTTGACAAAATAATCAAACTATTCCTTTAAGCCCGCAATATGACAGCACTCGTTTCTGATCTGGATGTGGGACATAAATAGACAACTAAGGAGAACGTCAAGGATTCCAACAGACTGACGAACGCTTAGGTATGGTTGCTGGTTCAATGCCAAGACAGAGAGAGGAAGAGGGGTAGAGGAGGACCAAAGACCAGATGTTTGCACGTTACCATCCAACGGTGGAGAGGAGAGAGGAAGTAGGGTAAAAAATGAACAAGACCTTAGTCCACAGACCTGGGGGATTATAATAATTATATTTGGGGGCCGGTCGCCATGTTCTTTAAACAGTTGTAACCTAAATGTGTCCTCCACAACACACTTTGCCGAGTTGTCAGCTTTTTCTATGCAAAAACTGACTTGACCAATTTTCTATTGGGGAACATGGTATATACTGGAATGTTTTCATTTTTATTATATCCCCCCCCCCCCCCGACGACGAGATGCCAGAATATGCTTTGGAGCAGAGAACAGTACAAGCACCCACCTTGACATTCTCATGTACAGACTGCAGCTGGGCAGCCTGAGCCACAAACGTCTGGTACAACTTCTGCATGGCCAGGGAAAGGTCTGGAAGCACACACACACACACACACACACACACACACACACACGGTTCATTACAATACCGTTTCTTAATAGGGGATTAATGTTCTAAAATCCACGACAAATTAAATGACTATGCGCCAAAAACCCTCCTTACACCAGACACATGCATCTGTCAGTCGCGTCAAAAATAATTCAAAAGGTACCTATCAACAAAAGGCAAAAGTGTTGCTGAAAAGACAAACTCTATAAATGACAGGGGGGATTGCGATTTGTTTATTACCGCCGCATTTGGCGTGCTTGAACAAAAGTGACAGCAAGCGCCACACTCACATCCCTGTCTGATGTGTCAGGTGTAAAGCTACATAAAAGCGCAACATGATTAGGATTCTGAAGCTTTGACAGGGTTGTCAATAGGAGGCCAGGCAGCTGCCATCTTACCCTGAGGTGTGATGTGGGTGCCGCTGCTCTGTGTGGTCAGGTGGTTCTCCAGCTCCTCGATCTGTCGTCTGTACTGCTGCAACTGCACTTCGAACTGCTCCACCAGACCGCGGAAATAACTACACAACAAACATGGGGATTATTTTAGGGTCTAGCACTGGTCGTGCTGGGGTAATGCAGAGTGGTATGGTGGCCAACGGTAAAGCCCTTTTCTATGAGCAGCAGTGAAAACGTGAGGTGAGATAAAGTGGAGGTGGGCTCAATGACTGCTAGCAGGTAGTTAGCTTACTCTGATGGGGCAGTGTTCTCATGTTGAAGCCCCGGTGGAGTCTTTTGTGTACGCAGAGCAATGTCGGCATTCTTCAGCTCCTAGAAATAAGACAAAGGAAAGAGTCAAATTGTTGTAAAGAGAGATAATTAGCTCTTGGTATAGTAAGGTTTATGGACCAAATGGCATGATTTCTCTTCTGTGTAAACTGTACTTCCAAATTTGTACATGTGGATACCTGTGCCGTTTCCAGCTTTAGCTTGTCTATGGCCAGAGCCTGGCGCTGCAGGCCACTGGCGTTGACAGAAAGCAGCTGCTTGAGGCTCTTGATGTCATCCTGGACTTTAGTTATGGCCTTGGAGGACATTCTGCCTATGTCCTCCTGAACCTGTTTCTGCTCCTTCACAAACTTCCTGTGTAAGGAAGAGAGAAAAAGAATGTTTTAGGAATGTAGAATGTTTTCTACCCCATTTTATTATACAGGCAAAATTTACTTTAATAGAAGGTAAGAAAAAGTCTTGCTAAATGTCAAAGTAAAATTGTAAAATTACATGTAAAATTACAAATGTATTTAGGAGGTGAAGGACTGCCATACTTACTGGAAATTCTCCACATCCTGACAGATGACCGGGGGCAAGTTCTCATCTTTCAAAGCTTTACTGTCCCTGAGGGAAAGAGAGGGAGGAAAGCTGTCAATAACAACATCAAGACAACGCATTTACAGGCAAGCAACAGTTTGGGGATTTTCCTTTTCTATATTAACTATTTCTATATTAAGTATACTGTATTACTAGACTCACTGAGGATTGGCTCCAGACAATTTGTCACTCTTTTTCTCAGAGGACGCGCTGAAGTCGACCCCACCCAGGCCGATGCTGGGAGCTGGGGCCGCCGTCATGGCCGCCGAGGTGGCTATTAGAGAACCCAACGTTAACCCGCCGCCTCCTAGAGTGGTTTGACCCAGACCTGCAACACACAGCACCCGTTTCATATATACATGGCATACATGGAAGGGCGTCTTACCAAATAGGCCCATATTTGTCTGCTTAAATTACAGCCTGATGTAAAAACGACGGCCCCAAAAATAAACAGCGACACCAAAACAGACCAGAACACTGCATTTGGACCAAGTCGCAGGTAACAACTAGTGGTATTCCCCGGATGCGTTATGTGGAAAGCTACATCACTGAAATCCTGCTTCTTCTGTGTCCATCGTCAGTGACTGTGTCTATCGTCAGTGACTGTGTCTCACCAGAGGACGCAGTGTTGGCAAAGAGACTGCCGCCCAGCGTCAGGCCTGTGGAGGCTGCAGTGCTGGCCATGGTGCTTCCAAGGCCAAGACCCAGGCCGAAGCCCGTCGACGCTTGCTGCTGCGGGGCAGTGGACGCGAGGACGGAGCCCAACGTTAAGCCGGTCCCTGCGGGGGCGGAGGACGTGGTGGTGGTGAGGGAGAAAGGCGGGGCCGAGGCAGAAGGCTTGTTGAAGGCTAAGCTGAAGCCAGTGGAGGCAGCCATAGAGGCTGGTGCACCTGGTGGAGGGAACAGAGCAAAGCAGTGACTCTTTGTTGAAAAGTCAAATGACCATCTATTTAAACCATTTCTAAAAAAGGATTCCAATGAGAAACAAAAAGAAAACTACATTCCATTGAAATTCACAAGATGATGTGATGACCAAGGAAAATTATTTCATTAATGTTGATATCATTGAAACCAGTAAATAAATAAGTACATTTTACTAATTCACAAAAGATTGCTCTTCTGGTTTGCAACTCAGAGTACATGCCCCTCACATTAGCGGCTGGAATTCCTCTCAGGTTTTACAAAGCTTAACTATGACTAAAATAGACCAGCCTAAAATGAAAAAGTTAAAGCTTTCAGATTAAATGAAATACCTAATGTAAGGCCTGTAGTGGGCGCCACACCTGTAACAGAAGAACATTCAATTGTGATATGTTTTGCACTGCAAACAGAGCACATTCAGATACTTGCATGTGTCGTTTCAAGTTTGGGAATATTGTGACTTGTCACAATAAACGGCGTATATGCTATGTTTGTGCACTCATGTATGTCCGTGTTTGCATTTATTACTTGAGACAGGTGTGTTGAAAGTGAAGCCCCCAGTGGGTTTCTGACCAAAAAGGCTGCTTCCTAGGCCAAGTGCTGGGGTGGTGGTGGTGGAGGCAGGTGTGGCAGCTGCTGCACCCAGAGCAGACCCAAAGGAGAAGCCACCAGTGTTTGCAGCAGGAGCACTACATAATGTACAAAGAGTCATAACGTTGCATCTTAGTCAAGGTTCTTTAATCGTTTAGTGAATAAAATAAAAAAGGCAGTACTGGAGAAAATGTAATGAATACATTTATTATCCAAACTATTTAGCGGAAAGCTGCATACTGTTGGTTAGGCAATCCAATGAAATCCCGCAATGTAAAAGTAAACAACTTTTTCCTGGGTTGTTGTGTACATTTAACGTACGGTAATAACGTGATGACTAGGAACGATAACGGCACCATTATAAAAGGTTACAGCAACATCGACGATGTTACAAGTCGAAAGTCTCGGAATGTTCATTTTACAAGTCTGTATCCTAAATGCACATGAATATTTTACAAGTCTGTATCTTAAATGCACATGAATAACTACGGTAATACATAACTCAATGGAGGTACTGCCTGTATGACCTGCCAACGTTAGGTCAAAGGAGAATGAGCTAACGTTAACTGTAGCTAAACATTCTGTTATCGTCACCTGGTTGCAGCTCCAAATGCAAACCCACCACCAGTGTTGGTGGAACCCATAGTCCCCGATCCGAAGTTGAAGCCAGACATTTTGTTATTCAAAAGGCACACATTTAATGTTGACCGGCTGTCTTGTTTGAAGGTGGCAAGTAAAGAGCTTAGCTAGCCAACTACCTTCCGTGGCTAGCCAACTCCCGCGTACCCGCGTGTGGGCCGATCAGATTAAGTCATACTAATTGAATCGGCGTTTATAAATGCACATTAAACTAAACAATTATCTATCGACTCTCATCAGACACATGAATACATCAACCGTTACTAGTAAACCCTGAGAAACATGTTTCACTCTCGCGTGGTGCTATTTTTTTTTATCCTATTCCGCGCTTGCAGCGTACTTCCTGAATGCTGCAGCCTGCAGCATTCTGGGATATTATTTGCTCGGATGTCCTACATTTCCCATCCTTAATCTTGATATGTTTTGTAGTTTAATTAAAGCATTCCCATAAGCCAGAGCCATCGTTTCATGCACGTGGGCTGGGCATCGTTCACATGACTACTAACAATAGTCATCGTTTGTGCTTTGTGAACCCGCATATTGTTGTGTTTCAACTGTACAGATGCACAAGATGATGGTAACGTTAGATAAAGCCGCCTCTGTGCTGTAGCACCTTGGTTAAGTCCACAATGTTGTGTGTCAACATATTCCGATTTAGAATTTCATTTCAGAACGACGCGGCAAACTGTTCAGGTGAAATAAGCAGTTTACTATTGGAATGGTGATGACATCATTTAAGATAACTAGAAAAAATAGTCTCGCATAGGCTCTATTTCTTACTACATACAGAAAATGCAACAGCACATACACCCACCACAGACGTGTAGTCTTGCGTCTTCAGAAGTAATACATATTGTTTGGAACGTTTCACTCATAAAACACACTTGCAAGTTATATGTTTCTGTGTGTGTGTGTGTGTATCAGTACGCGGTTTTACTTTGAATACGTCATCGAGCGACACTCGCCACGTTCGCAGTGAAACGCTGAAAAGTAGTTCAATCTTAGTCGAGGAAACGTGTCGAAAGCACTCTATGCCTGGCTGATAAACCAGTCGGAAAAGTCCCAGGGCGAAAACTATAAAATTGTTTACAATTTTGTATTATTTTTATCATGGCATAGTTTTACGCATGGGCAAAGCAACAATTGCTAAACTAGGTTTTACGCATTTAAAATAAATATGCATCTTCTACAATTTCTTGCAGGTCCATAATACCTTAATAGTATTTATATATTTAATAGAAATAATAATTTGTGTATGTTCAAACAAGTTATATGAGACACGTTCACTAGTTTCCGTTTTAAGAAAAGTAACACCCTACATGCAGCCCACAGGAGACTATTAAGCAAGTCCATTTCCTGTAAAATCGTCCGGCGACGACTTTTGTACCAAATAATTAAATCCGGCTTTGTCAGTGTACTTTTCAAAATAAGACTTGTGCTCGTGATGCAATTGTAATGGCCCATGTGCAAATATTATTCTGCTTTTTGTCATGGAGATGAAAAAATAATCACATCTTTATGCATATGCCGGATTTAACTTGAAACGACACATGCAAGTATCTGAATATGTCCTATGATGCAAATATTATTCTCTTTAGTATAAATCCTAACAGTTACTAAAGTTATTTTGGCCTGTGATCCCAAAACAGTTAATCCCTCATGGGGGGTCACAAGCAATGAATTAATAGCATTACATAACAGCATACAAATATACAGTATAAACAACAATAAACATAACTGAAAATGTATGCACACTTTATTAAAAGATAATACAACTAAATAAAAATAAATATATATTAGATTTGAAATACTGAAATTAACACGACCCCCCTAAAAGTATCTTTTGACCACCACACCCAACATTTGAGGACCACTATCTTAGAACACTGGCATACGTATCTAAATCTCTGGCGTTATATAGGTAATTCATTAATTTTTACTGTATAATCTACTATCTTTACACAGTATGTAAGCGTATGCATGCCAGTGTGACATTATAATAAAAATATATTTATATAATAACATAAATTGTTGTGATCTATATTTTAAATATATCCATAATGCTGCTATGGCAAATTTAAATACATTAACACAGAAAAAAAACAATGTACCTTTATTATGAAATGTACTCAAAGGAAGTATCTCTGTAGAAATAGTAACTTTATGCGGATGGAGGAAAATTTGACAATAAACACATATCATATGCCGCCGACAAAGTAAAGCTAAAATCCCGGTTGTCTTCGGCATTTTATCATCAATGATACGGTTATATCGGGTTTAAAGGTTTGCATGCACTGGCGAATTGCTGGCAGAGAAATGGAACATATCCGAACGCCAAAGGTAAGCAGGATCTGGATCAAGCCATCTTAAACAGTAACGTTACCGGGTGAAGAAATTGACAGGGATCGGCCTGTGGGTTGGTTTAAAATGTGAATGTCTATAATGTTTCCTACAGTTTGATGCCAGATATAATCTGACCGATGGTCAGTACTGACGAATGGGTGTTTGTCCGATTGCATCCTGACAGGTGTTGAGCAGCTTCATGTTATCTCAAATGTAAGATGCATCCTCGACCTGATGTTTAGAAGAACAGTTAACCATAGTTTGAGATCGCTCAAATTACGTTATGATTTGCACATATCTGTGGTCGATTAAAAACACTATTTCAGACCGATTTACCTGGTGGACCGTTGCAATTTATATTACGACAGCCTAGGATGGCATAGGGCCTGTCATGCAAATTCAACAACACAGCAATTGCTCAGTAGTTTTATTACATGCAGGAAACCCATTTTAGAGTCCGAAGAATTTTGTAAATGTGAAAGCAAGGTCTTGACATGTCATGAAACGGTGTCCCTTAATCCCCATCCAGTGATGCGCAAACGTACCTCAGGTAACAGCAGTTTCCTTTCTTTCTTTTTTTCTTTCTTTTTGGCTGAAGTGGGTGGAGTAAAACGTCCATTGGGTGTGGCCCATTGAAACGTGGAGAACAAACTTACTGGTGTGCCATAGACTGTATAGTGTTGTGCTCCTTGATAGCAAAGCTATGGTAATATGTGAACTCTCCATTTTTAAATAGAAATGCTATTACGATAGCAAAATTGTAATAGCGTAGTAGGGTGCGTTGGCTAAAGCCTACTGACATAAACTGTATAAGTTATAGACAGGTCTGGTCATTTCGCTGTACTTCCTGTCTATCCTATTGCCAGCGGGTTGCTGGGTTACAGAGATTGGCAGAGGAGAGGTATTTTGTCATATCAGAATACGACAGTAAAACGGAAACAGCAGAGGAGTGACTCAGTGAGAGAACAAATACTGTTCATGAATCATGGATATGGTCATTTTGCTGCATGTTGTGTGCAGATTATCTATAAAAAATAGAAATCATTTTGTTTATCACTGAGAGGGAAAGTTGTTATTATTATATCAGTTTAACTCTATATTAGAACCAAACCCAGCCCAGGGACGTATATTCCTAGTCTAGAGAAATGTACTAGAATAAACAGTGGATGTAATATGATCATTAACCCCCACTCTTTCTTAACACACAATAGGCCTAAAGCAGCTTGTTTATTACACTGAACCAGAACTTTTCCCTGTGTATTAATAACAAGTCAATGCGTGTTTGTTTGTCAGGACAGTAGTAGCCTAGTAAATACAAGGTTTATACCTTTGAGAGTTAATGTGATCTGACATTGATATATATATATATATATATATATATATATATATATATACACACACACACACACAGCTCAAACAAATGAAGGGAACACCAAGTCAGGGATATCAATCTGTCCAGTTAGCGACTGTGAATCAGTGTCACCTGTTTTGGTGCAAATGAAAGTGACAACAGGTGGACTGGAGAGGCAACAGCAAGACAACCCCCAAAAAGGGAATGGTTTTGAAGGTGGTGGCCACAGACTTTCCTTATCCTTCATGACTGATTCTTCTCTAGTTTTGCATTTTGCTAGTGTCTTTGTCACTACTGGTAGCATGAG